>APFE030008468.1:15053-27247 GCA_000404065.3 Pinus taeda | reverse complement strand
TTGAAAGTCCTCAATGTGCTCTACCATTGAACACTTTTGTTTGAGATTTATCAATTGGCTAAAGAAGGTGTTTCTCTTAGTATCCTCATAATGCACTATCATTTCCTCTGTGAAAATTGACCATGTAACAAGTGGTTTACAAAAACAAATCCCTTTATACCAAAAATTGATTCAGTTCTAAATAATTAGATGCAATACATACCTTTTGTAATAGTGGTACACCATTTAGATCAAAAAATTTCTCCATCTGTAGTATCCAATTTACCGGATCCTTGCCATCAAACTTCCTCATTTCGCTTTTTCTTGATTTTATGATCTCTATCTTGAAACGATTATAACTCTATAATTCCAGATCTTTAAGCTTTGAAATTGCGACTTGCAATAGCCCTCTTCGTCCTCTTTCCAATGCCACCAGTCAGATCAAATTTTGATTCTCCAAGAAAGAGTTATGCACAATCTCCCAAGATGACCAGATTATATACCTTTTCAGAAGATCAAAATTTATGAAATGTCACGTGTCACTGTTTTGACCTTCGGATTTGAAAAATATACACAGAAAACTACAATTCATCCTCTTTCTGTAACTTCTTATGAAATTTCAATCTGATGCAAAAAGAGAAAGTTATGATTATTTTCCCAAGGTCACCTATTTAATATGTAATTCAGGAATCTAAAAAAACCCTAACATCCTCAAATTATATCTTCAAAATATAGTGAGACAGGATCTGAAATTCAGAGCCGTGGTTCAGGCCGATTTCTTCTCAAATGAGTTTTTTTTGGCTTCTGAAACTTTGTAGCGAAAGAGTTATAGCGCAAATGCTATGATGACCTATTTTAGATGAAATTATAGAGCTTGCAAAATCCCTAACATCCTCAGATCATATCTCCAAAAATATAGCGACACAAGATATGAAATTCTAGGCTCGAGGTTCAGCGATATTTCTTCTCAAATGGGTTTTTTTTTTTTAGATTCCAAAATGTCACAAAAAAAATGTTATAGTGAAAAATGCCACGATAGCCTATTCAGAGTAGCAAAACCCTAGAATCCAAAGCTTTGATACCAAATGTTATGAAACCAGCTCACAAAAAGATAGAAATGATAGATCAATAGCTTAGAAATAAACCTCTTCAAGGGGGAAACCTCCTTTACATTACACAAATGAAAAATTCTTAGATGATACAAATGATAAGATCTCGTTTCTATATATAGGAGTCTAAGGGGTCATAATATAATCATAGCCAACATAACAATAATAATGTAAGGGCACAATAATAACAATAGTGGGCTTTTATGGGGCACAATAATAACAATATGGGGACTACATGGGCACAACAATATAATAAGGGAGTTATACTAATAACAATAAGGGGTTACACTAATAGTATAGGGACCTAAGATTATCTAGTAGGTACTTGAAATATTGGGTAAATCAAATTCTAAGTACAAGTAGCAACATGATCAACAACGAGTTCCATATAGGTTTCAGGGGGGTGATAAAGTTTCGATGCAATTTCAGAAAGAACGCCTTGTTGGAGCTCATTAGAAGCTCCAACCAATATAATACATGCCTTACACCATCACCAAGGCTGTGGGAGACGATGATTTAAAGCTTAGTCTTCCCCGATTTCTTGGCTTGCAGGTATTTTTTAATGTGGACTACCTTCATCCTTACTTTCCACCATTGTTGGACACATCAAACATAGCAGAAGAACTAACACCAAAAATGTTCAACCCATATTGGATGGAACATGCAACAATTGATCGGATAATTGGAACACATATAAAGAACACTCATGAACATATGATCTAACTGTATTAGGTCATCAAAGCTAACCAACCCCTATACCAAGGAAAGAGACTCATTTAGGACCAAGTTCAGTGGAAGTTTCCCCATCTCATGAAGGCACTCAACACAATGGGTATTATTTCTTCCTAATGGGGGTGAACTAATTTATATGGATATTCATGGTCACCCACCTATTCCACTTGGACCCACAACATTGTTTCTTTCGGTTTCGTTAATTGTAGTAAAATTTACGATTTTTGTAGTTTTTTAGGTCCTAAACTTTTGCAGACATTTTGATGCCCTAAAAGACATTTTTTTTGGAAAACAACCAAACCCATAGCCATTAATAGGGATTTGCACCCAAAAATTGTTATCCTTAGATATATATTTCTAACCTGGTATCATTTACATCAAATGAATATTATATGCCAAAGTTACGACCCCGGGATGTTGATGTACCAACTAACCCCAACGGGTCCCACACACGTTTGGTGCTTCATATCCTAGGGTTATTCTTTTTTTATGTTTATCATTTTCCATTGTTTCTCGATAATAGAAAGGCCTTCGAGCCTCATTGTAACATAGTTCAAAAGACATTTAGCCGCCACATATCTTCTTAGAGATAACTACAATTTCTCGGCTAGCTTATTTTCATTCCACATGTAAACAAAATTTTGTATTTGTTTTTTTTTTTTTTTCATAGGTAAGCACCCACAGGGGATTTGAACCAGTGACCTATCGCAAGGAGTGCCTTAATAGTGCACCCATTCACCATCAATCCAAAGCCCCATGGACCAATTTTTTGTATTTTTTATTAATGAATTGAAGTTCCATTTTTTTTGTAGTTATTTGTTCATGTTTAAATCTATATTTCATTTCATTCCTAAATAAATATCGATCATGTACTTGGCTCAAAAACCTATTTAATGTGTCCCATCTCACCATCCTAGTTCTACATAGACATGAAATTTGCATTCCAGGGTTCAAACATGGGTGTTACACTCCCCTCCCTTGTATTAGGCATTTTTCTTAGCTATTATATATACACACACATATAATAACTTATTGAGAAAGATGAGCGTATTCGTCCATCATCACATCCTTATGCTCGCATGTAGAATTTTTAGGAACGAAATGGATCCATTGTACCTTTACCAAGGTAATGAATTGATTCCAGAGAACCTTGACATTATCCCCCAAAACTTGTAGTGGTTGTGCTTAAAAGTTGCCCTTTGGATCTACCTGAATCATGTTCCAATACCTCACATGGTTAGCATTAGGAACATACATTGTAAAAAATGAAACATGAAAAATGAATGTGCATGGATGCATGGATGTCTGATTAAAAGAAATTGATAAAAGCTATTTATAAAAGAAATTGCATCCATGGAATAAAGGAGTAAAGTCTATGATAATGAAGTTGTGTCACAATACATACTTGTGGGCTTCCTTGTGATAAGCCATGGATATTGTTTTCCTTCACAATGAGATATGGTGAGTTAGAGAACATGAACCATTCATCGCTCCTTTGCAATCTTGGTCCATTCTTCTCTCACAACAACTCATTTTCAAGGAAAACAATGCCTATGGCTTATCCCAAGGAAGACCACAAGTATGTATTTTCGAAACCTTCTTTTATCATAGAAAATACTCCTTTATTCGATAGATGGAAATTAGTTTAAAGATACCTTGGAGGAGTGATCACATTGAACCTATACACTTTGTTAATCATGTTTGATATGCATTAGGGGAATTTTGAGGTCTGAAATGGGCCTCCTAAGGAAATTATAAAATAATAGTGGAAATGATAAAATAAGATTACATTACATCATCAAATTTTAGAAGAAAAAAATAAAAAACTAAGTTTTTAACTCGTATTTTCAACTTATCTCCCTATGGGTTTACTAAAATTTCGAGCGGAAACACTCGTTGGATGTAAAATTTGATTCCTCGTCCAAGAAGTACCCATGTTGCATACTTTCAATGGACCGTACTACACGAAAAATGATAAACACATAAAAAATGTGTTTGCAATCATGTTTTTTCATGTATTTCTTTCTTTTCATGTCGCAATGCCCATATAAAGTCTAAAACATGGGTACTCCTTGTATGAGGAATTAAATTTTGCATCCAATGAGTAATCCCACTCGAAATTTGAGAAAACAATTAGGGAGATAGTTGAAAATACAAGTTGAAAAAGTAGTTTTATTATTTTATTATTTTTTAATATTTTTACTTTTTTACCCCAAAAATTGTAAATCATCCCCCATGTTTGACATCATCATCTCAAATCTTATCGGTTTTAATAAAGTTTATTTTGGTTGTACATTTTTCTTAGGAGGCCCATTTTAGACCTCAAAATTACCCTAATGGGTTCTTTCATTCTTATCCTAAAAAAGTGATCAACTTTGACCCTCTTTGCACCTAGACATTCTAGTTGTTGATTATGTTCCCTTTTGCAGTGTAATTGGAGAATTATTGAACCTTTCAATTTTTACCGTCAAGTCATCTAGAGAATTTTTAACTTAAGAATGCTATCGACTAGTGTTTTGGAACATTGGAGGTACAAAACATGAACTTTAATGAACCTTCCATGGAGTAATTTCCTCATTTTAACTTTCAATATATTGTTCGTCCCTAATGAACCCAAGGCGGTGACATTTTTAACTATAACACATGGGAAACCTTCAAATTCTATTTAATTTTTTCTACTTTCTTTTCCATTCCACTAAGAAAATATGAACCAATAGTGGTCTCATCAATCATACTATTCCAAATCTCTAGTGTGTTGTGTTTCCTTCCATATAAGGTCTCAATTAGGTTCATCTTCAATATTATTGGTACCCATTATTATGAGAAAATTGATCCACCAAGTGCAACTATTCTTCCCATTTCAAGTATTTTCCCATCACATACATCCTCAACATGTCTTCAATAACCCAATTAACTCTTTCTATCTGAGAAAATTTTGATTATGGATGGTAGGTTGTACTGAAATCTAAATCAATCCCAAATCTCTTAAATAATCCTATTCTAAATTTGGACACAAACTTGGGTTCTCTATCTGAAATCATTTCCTTGGGTAGCCCATGCATCCAGAAAATTTCTCTCATGTAAATCTCAACAAAATCGATTTCTTTATGTGTTGACTTCATTTGGATGAAGTGGGAAACCTTTGTGATTTTAACCACCACAACCATGATGGAATAATGATTCTTCATTATCCCAGGAAAATTTGTAATGATATTCATGGAAACAATTTCCCATTTCCACCCAAGAATGGGTATTGGATGTAGAAAACCACTCGATTCTTATGCTCAACTTAATATTTGACATTCAAAGCATTTTTCTATGTAGTTAACCACTTGTTTCTTCATGCTAAGTCAAAAGTATCATTTTGTAACTACTGATATTGTCTTTTGGTTCTTCACGTGCCCAACATAATGCACTCTATGCATCTGACTCAACACTAAATTATTGAGCCCATGGGAATTTGGCACATAGACCTTGCCTTCATACAAAACAAATCCATCTTCTTCCATTTCATAATTCTTGTATTTGAGTTGCACTTCACCTTGTTGTAGGATGCTCTTTATTTCCATGTATTGTTGATTTGAATTCACGACCTCTAAAATTTTGATTTGAAAATCATATTTACATGTTCTTATGGTTATAGGATGCATTAAAAGAACCATTCATTTGAGTGCATCAACCACTCTATTTTCCTTCTCGTTTATATGCTTAATTTCAAAGTCATAATCAAATAAAAATTCTAGCCATCTTATTTTTCATCCATTTAAATGTGTCTTTCCAAACAAATCCTTTAACCCACTATGGCTAGTTCTTAATAATTCAAACTTGTTTCCCATGAGGTAACTCCTTCACATATTCAAGGAATTCATAATGGTTTCTAGCTCCAAAACATGAGCGGCATAATTCTTTTCATGATCCTTGAGCTAATTGGATTCATAACATATCACATGTATGTTCTGCGTGAGAATTCCTTCTTCACATGCATATATGCATCAAAAAAGCCTTCATTTGGATTAGGTATATTAAATATAGGTTCACTTGTTAAAAACCTATTTAAATGCTAAAATTCCTCTTCATATTTATGAGAACAGTCAACTTTTTCACATTTCGTTGGTAAGGAGATAATAGGGTGGGCTATCCTCAAGAACCCTCAAGTAAATATTCTATAATAACATGTTAAACCCATTAAAACATTACCCATGTCACATTTTTCGGCATTGTGCACTCTTTAATTGCTTTAATCTTTGATGGGTCTACTATTATTCCTTCTTTTGAAATAATATGACCTAGATAATGAGTTTTTCTATCATAAAATGAGAATTTACTTGGTTTGGAATATCACCGATTTTATCTAAGTACCTATAGCACCATCCTTAAATGTTTTTCATGCTCTCCATCGGATTTGGAATATATGAGGATATCATCCAAAAACATAATAACAAACATATACTAATAATTAAGGAAAATATTGTTCATGAGGCACATAAAAACAACTACTCCATTAGATAATTTGAATGAAACCACTACGAACTCATAATTCCCATATTGAGTTTGAAATATTATCTTAGTATTGGAAATGTGCTCACTACTAAGAGGGGGTGGGGGGTGAATCAATAGTCACAAGGTCTATATGTATTCTTTTCTGATTCCATTTTGATTTAATGATTCATAATCGCACATATGCCATTAGTAGGTTATCTCATATAATGCGTAAATCAGAAGAGTAAATACCATGATCATCACATGAAAACCATAATGCAATCAAACAATCACATGCACAAGGAACACAAGGATATTTGGTGGAAAACCATTAGCCAGGAAAAAAACAACCCTTCTGCTACCACTACTACTCTTTTTCAATTTCATTAATGAAATAAATCATTTACATAATGATAGCTAACTATGTCTATCAAGGAAATTTCTCACTCTAAATCGACTAAGTGATCACCCATCCACTATGTTATCACTCAGGTTGTTCCCCAAAGCTTGTGAGAAAAGGGAATACGGCCGAGGTAACCACTAACCAATATTTTAAATGCAATTTCTAGCTAAACTACATCCAGAGAGGGCTCTCTCTTTATAATTTAACTTTGTTTTTTGAAGTTTTTATGCTAGTTATGATGTGCAGATTTTTGCTTTAAGTTTTCTTGGCTGGTGATTTTAAACAGAGCTAGGATGCAAGTCTGAAAGACTTTATTCCATTGGGCAATGGAGTCTATGAAGATGGACTGTTAATATGTTCTTTATGTGATATGTGATCTACAAAGGTATATACTTAGCATATGATAATATTATCGTTAATTAGTCTATTTTCAAGTAGTATTTTCAATACTAGTATTTTCCCGAGAAGATTAAGACCATAATGGAATGGCCAGTACCAAAGGACATAGTGGATATAAGATCTTTTATGGGATTAGCTGGTTATTATAGACAGTTTGTGGAAGGATTCTCCAGAGTGGCCTACCCTATCACCTCCTTACAAAAGAAAGCGAAAACTTTTAAATGGACCGCAGAATGCCAAAAAAAATTTGTATAGCTCAAGCATCTGCTCACCACAACACCTATATTAAGCATAAAAAATCTAGCTAAGGATTACGTGGTGTGTACAAATGCGAGTAAGAAAGGAGTGGAGGGGTACTGATGCAAGAAGGTAAGGTAATCACCTATGAGTCTAGGCAAATAAAGGAACATGAGCAGAAATATTCCATGTATGATTTGGAGCTAATAGCCATTATACACGCCTCAAAGATGTGGCACCACTACCTGATGGGAAGAAAATTTCTGTTAATGACCAACCATCATAACTTGACTAATTATTTCAGTTAGCCTACCTTAAATTCTATACAAGCACAATGGGTAGACTTCCTAAGTGGTTCTGATTTCAACATTAAGCATCTGAAAGGGAAAGAGAACTAGGTAGCAGATACTTTAAGTTGAAAGGTACATTGTCTTTATGAAATTGCTTACAGTGGGGTACAAACTACCTTTGATGAAATGATTAAAAAGGTAGCAGAACAAGATTTAAAATATCAACGAATAGGACAACAAATTTAGAATCCAACCAATAAAGAAAGTCAGCAAGGATACACTATGGATGATGTTGGTATGTTGAAATATAAAAACAGGTTGTATGTGCCCAACCAAATTGACATTAAAAACTTGATTTTAAATGAATTTCACAAAAGACCTTATGCTAGACACCCAGGGTATCAAAAGATGATTACAGCACTCTGGAAGGAGTACTATCGGCTGGGTATGAAGAAAGAAGTAGCAGAATGTTTGACTCGTTGTTAAGAATGTCAACAAGTTAAAGCGTAACATCAACACCCTACTAGATTATTGCAACCACTACCATTTACAGAGTGTAAATGGGAAACCATCTCTATGGCTTTTATAATAGGAGTGCCCAAGTCAAAAATAAAGAACGATTCCATCATGTTGGTAGTCGACGAATTAAGCAAATTAGATTTTATACTAGTCCAATCCACTTACAAAGCAGTACAGATTTTCCATTTTGTTATGTAAAACATCTTCAGGCTGCATGCACTGCCAAAATCTATAATTTTTTACTGTGATGTAAAATTTACCTCAGCCTTCTTGAGAAATTTGTTTGAGGGGTTGGGGACTCAATTAAACTTTAGTACCACTTATGACCGTCAAACAGTTGGGCAAATCGAACATGTGAATCAAGTCGTAGAAGACATATTGAGGCCATATGTAATGCAACAACCGTTGAAATAGGAAGATTATCTGCATTTTGTTGAATTTGCGAACAATAATAGCTATCATAATTCTTTGCAAATGAGCCTGTGTGAAGTGCTATACGGGTGGAAATGCCGCACACCCTCCAATTAGGGGGGACTAGAGGACAATCTATTGTTGGATCTCAAAATGTTAAAAGAGATGGAGGAAATGGTCAAGAAGGTACAAACTAACTTAAAGGCAGCTCAAGATAGACAGAAGAATTTCGCTGACAGGAAGAGGATTTTTAGAGAATATCAAGTTGGCAATCATGTGTATGTGAGAATACGAGCTAAAAAGAGTATGCTACAATGAAGTGGGTGCAGCAAACTGGCGCCCTAGTTTTGTGGGCCATTTCAAATATTAGTGAGAGTTGGGCCTGTGGCATATCAGTTTGCCCTACCAAGCCATATCTGAGTCCACAACGTCTTTCATGTGTCTATATTAAAAAGACACATTTATGATCCTAAGCACATAGTCAGTTGGCAAGACATACAGGTAAAGAACGTAACCTAGGTAAAGATATTGGTTTTGATATTTAAGGAAAAGCTGACATAGTTTCTGTTTGTTTTAGGTCGAGTCAGAAGGAGAATTCTCAGTTGAGCCACTAAATATTCTCGATCGAAGAGAAATGATGTTGCGGAAATGAGCTATCACCCAGGTTAAAGTACAGTGGTGACACGTTGGGCCAGATGAGACTACCTGGGAGGATGAACAACTCATGAAGGAAGCATATCCAGGATTGTTCGTGACTGGAAAGCATCGAGACGATGTTTGATTTCAAGGGAGGAAGATGTGATGTCCCAAGAGATACTGTAAATATTTTATTTTACTACAGTAAGAAACAAACTAGATAATTATGATTGTTATTGTTTGAATTAAACAATGTTGTTAATTATTGACATAGAAAAATGATTGGAATATAGAAAATTGTGTAGCTTCTCAGGATGGGAAGTTGGAAAATGCAGTTGCCTAAAAAAACCCTAACTACCTCCCCTAATTGGTTATTCTCCAAAGAAAAGGAATGTAGGGGAGGAAAAAACCGCGTTGATAGGTTAGGCGGTAAGGGGGAAGAATTGCTAAGTCTGGTGATGACCAGATAGCATACGCATTGTGTGCAAGCAACTTGCAGAAGACTGTGGTCTTGTGAGTGTGCTTGGAGGGAGATTTAATCTCGAAATATGAATCTCATGGATAGGAGGCTGGCAGGCAGTAGAAAATAGTGGTGACCACTTCCACTGGAGTTGTTTCCTTTAAAACACTACATAGGTAAGTGGTACCACTGGAAATTTACTTGCTGCATACATTAAATTAAGTATCTTATTATGAGATTAGAGAAGATGTTGTAAAGGTACCTAACAAGTTAACCATAGGTTAATATTCATATTTTAATCTAAAAAGAAGAAAGAAAGGTAGACCCGGAATCGCCAGACTCCATAGTTGCTAGTAAAGTTTTATAGTAAAGTCCTCATTTATCTAAAATGGGAAAAATCACGTTTTCGGAGTAGCACAAGTTGTAGAATTAATTCCTGTATGAGTCTTTATATGTTTAGAAATTAATTATGATAAAATTATGGTTGTAGTAAATCTGGTAAGCATTTCTTAATTGTCTGTGTAAGTTTAGCAATGCAAGCTGGAAGAATTAACCATGAAACCAGATAACAGAAAGAAAGACTTGCAACAAAATAAAAGAAATTAAAAGAAAGCTAATGCCAGAGCCCTTAAGTGGAAAGCAAATGATACCGTAGACTTGGTGATTAGGGTTAGAACCTGAGAGCCGAATTAAGATACAAATGAAAAGGGACGATGTAGCGGGGTGATACAAGGGTATGTACCCTAGAGTCATGTAGCTCTAGCCTTCTAATGTAACTATCATTAAATAAATAAAAAAATCATAAGATCTCTTAAACATTGTGTAGAGATGGAAACCCTTAAGGTTAGAACTGGTAGGGACAATCTTGAGCAATTTAGCTGAGATTATCATATAATGAACCATATAGAAGAAAGGAAGAGTAGACAATTTCACCTTGCAAGATAAGGTTTTGATTATTTAACAGACTTCCGGAGAATTTGACATTATCAGTAGAATCCCTGAAATTCGAGTTCCCACAACAAAGAACTACCATATCATTCTGTACCGAAACCGTGAAAGAAATTACCACATAACTGTACAGGAAAACGAATTTAGGAATTTTGTATTTTCGAATAGAAAATCAAAATGCGAATTGAATCAAGATAATAAGTAAAATGTATAGGAAACATAATTCAGAAACTTCCATATTTCAAGCAGAAGTTGTATTGCAGTTTGTAGCAATGATAACTTATATAATGAATAGGAAAATTGGTTAAACATTTCTTACTACTAAACAGGAGCTCGAATTTACATATTGTATGGAACTGTATCCATTAAACCAAAAGTCCTCAAATACCGAGAGAAGAGACAAACTAGGTTAACGGGTCTTGGGCCCCTCTTCCAAAAACAAGCTAAATAATGAAATCCTCACCGGTACGGCCATGGTCTCAAGGTTCGCAGCCGAGTAGGAAACTCCCCAAAGGGGAGAATGTCTATACATATGAATTAATACTAACAATGCTTTCGCCTGAGAAATCCTTACAAATCTTGGAACAATAAGAATTGTGCCTTTCTTCAAATCTGCAAAAGAACCAGTAAAACTCTTGAGAGTTGAACCTTTAACTCCAAACCCCTAGCAGATTTCTTCTCTAGCAAATAAGCGATAAGTTGAGGATAACTCTTACCCGTAACACCTAGAGAATTTGTAAGGAGATCGACGGGCAATAGCAGCTTTTGGATGGCAAGTCCGTAACCGTGACCCCTACAACAACATTGTCACAGGAGCAATGTTAAGCAACCGAGTTAGAAAAATGGGAGAATATTAAATGATTGTAACCACAACAATGACTATAAACAAAATAACATATCAGAATGAGACTGTAAGCATTTTACGCAGAAAAATGCTTGCGGAGGAAAAGCTATGGCCCTGTGGCCAAAAAGTTGCCATCCAAACCAAATCCTGGTTCGGTAGATAGTGCCAGCACGCAATGTAGAGAAGGGTAAATGGAGCAGGCAACAGGAAATGAAAATGGAAAATGAGACCAAGCACCCAAGAACAATATTGTGAAAACCTTCTGATTAAACTCGACCGTAGGATCGCATACCCAAGTTCTCCGCCATTGATGCATCCAGGAGCCCGCGATGCTCTACTATGGAGTGTCAGGTCTGTCGTGCCACGTACTTGGATAGAGCAAAAAAATTCATTACCATAACCATAAACAACACCGCAAATTAAATTCAGCAGGAGGACAACTGATATGAGTTTGACAGATAGAGCGCTTAAGCACCAAGACCCACATCAAGCGAGATGGACGAAAGACCCAAGGTATAGTGACATTAATAGATCCAATCAACGATGGCAATTAAACAAGTGTGATAACCCAGAATTAAGAACTTTTATCACTTCATGTGAATTCAATTGTACAACCCTTTAATAGTAATGTATTACATATGGTAAATGAACACCGTGGGTTATGTTCAATATTTTTTTTTATTATGTACTTTTTTTACCATATGCGTTGTGGCTTCGAGATATGACAATATGTGTGTAATTTTTTTTA
>APFE030008468.1:0-14475 GCA_000404065.3 Pinus taeda | reverse complement strand
TTATAAATCAATTTAAATAATAATAAAAAATAACAAAAATTAAATTATCAAACAATATAATTTTTTAGTCAAAAATAAACTATACACAATAATATATTTAACGATAACCAAATATATATATATATATAACACTCATACATCAAAATCTAATACATGGCGTCCTCGATCGGGGTGGTGGAAGTGGAGAGTACGAACAGAAGGACAACACAAGAGAGAGGTCAGCGAGAATGGCCACCAATTGCCCTCATCATAGATCAAATGGACGTGGTGGCGTCCTACATGCCTAAGGGAGTTTTGAGGCA
Source organism: Pinus taeda (assembly GCA_000404065.3). Lineage (NCBI taxonomy): Eukaryota > Viridiplantae > Streptophyta > Pinopsida > Pinales > Pinaceae > Pinus > Pinus taeda. The sequence continues at coordinate 14,173 of APFE030008468.1, read as the reverse complement.
TCGAGCTGACAGGAGAGTGGGGGGAGAGGAAGGAAGAAACAATAGCGGTAGTGGGATGGGATGTAGGACAAATGGGAAGGGGTTCATGAGGGTGGCTGGGGGAGGAAGAAAGTGCAGTATGCAGCGAAGGAAGGAGGGGAAGGGAGAAGAGCGGGCGTTAGATTCTTCTATGGTCGAGTGTAAATCTGGGTATGTCTCCTTAGCCTCAATGCCTGCATCTCATTCTACCATCCATAGTATGTTGGAGGAGCGGGGAAAGATGGGAAATGATGGGGAAGAGCTATGTCTGAGTGGGTTTGCAATTCACCTTGTCATGCATAGTAAGTTGGAGGTGGGGGGCAAGCGGGGAAATGTAGAGGAAGGGTTGGGTCTGAAAGGGTCAGAGGTTTGCATGGTGAGGAAGCGTGAGGAACAAAACATTGGCATGTTGGGGGACTGTAGGTGTTGGGCAAAGGGGCAACCTGAGAAAACTAAGTATGCAATCTGTGCAGGGGATAAGATGACAGAGGGCTCGACCATTTTTAGCCCAGGGGGAGAGAGACCAACGATTATCTAGAATAACAGGAGACATTGGAGTGGTGAAGGTAGGCCCAGCAACAGGGACATGTTGGCTTATGGGACGAGTGTAATTTCTGGAAAGCTAAATTTTGCTATTGATAATTGTAAACAGGAGGCAGTAAATGGAAGGATGGCTCGCCTAGGTAGAGGCAGGGGTCGTGGAAGCAGGGGGCGTTAGAGCCAGTCGGGTAGAAATGACCCGACAACCTCGACACCAGCGAGTTAGAGGTGTGGCAGGAAATCCATGAGGACAACTATGTAAGAAGTTGCGCGCGAATATAAGGAAAGCACGGATGTTGACATCCGTAAGCTCATTCAAGAGATAGAAGACAACGTCATGGGAGAGGATTTTGAACCCAAGATGGAGGAATGGGGGGATATTATCCCCAACCCAGGGCACACTAGAGGTATAATGACACTCTACAGACAAGCCCTACATGTGTACTAGGTGGTTAAGCACTTACTAGCCAGGGCTCTGGAGTAGGGGGCGGGTGAAATGGCAGAAATAGCCCAAGGTATGCCAAATATAAAAAAGAATATGAAGAATCTGCAAATCATCATGATTATGCAAGATAGCAAGCTGGATAACATTGAGCAACGGTTGATGAAGCTATCTTTAGCACCAGGTGACTCGGCGGGAGCACCAATAAATGTGGAATCTGGCAAAGATGACCGAAAGGATTAGTTTCTTGCAGTTTCTATTTTGATTCATTTTGTAGATAACATTTTCTCTTCAGGTGTTTACTGTTAGTTTGCAACATGATTAGTGTTTTTAGATGTGATGTTTACTTAGCTTAGATCGAAAGACTGATAAAATTTTGTTATTGGATGGCCTATAATAGACTAAGGTGGCCAACAAACTTGGTTTCCTATATAGGCAAGTTGAAGCCACCAAACAAATGTATATGAAAAAGCTTAATTTTATAAATAACTAAGAAATATGCTACCGCAGCTTAAAAAAAATCTAATACATGACCAGTTTCTCTTTCTCTTTCTATCAATATTATCAATGCGTATGATTCAGTGAACTAATACACAATCAAAACTAAAACTAAATACTTATTAGATAAATATAATAAACATATTTCACAATAGGCAAAAATATATATAACACTCCTACATCGGAATCTAGTAAATGGTCCGTTTCCATTTGTGTCAATACTATCGTTGGGTATGATTCAGTGGCACGTGGAAAACTCTATGGAAATTCTCTTTCGTTCAATACGAATAGAAGGTGAGACCCTAATGGTTGCACCTGCCATCATTACCAAATTTAATCGTTCATTATATATTTTCAAACTTCTCAACACTGGTTTTTGGCCAGCAATAAAATTACAACCTGTTTATGCAGATGTAAAAGAGGGTTTACTTCCAGGGGCGAGAGGCGCGGTCATGAGAATGGTAGATTAAAATTATTTTTCTAGCATCAATAGCAATCATTAGTCGAAAATTTTATAAATTTAATGTGTATTGACATAAACTTATGGATTATTCAAATTTTATCATAATGTAACTTCACATACGGTGAAATTGTGTTTTTATGATATTTTGAAAATTCTAAATCAATATATAAATATGGAAAATCTATGAGTTTATAAATTATTATTTTTTCTGAAATTTTGAATAAATTTCACTATATAATTTTTGGCAATATGTTTTTAAGTTCATAGGTAAGATTATTTAAAGTAATATTTATACGAAATTATATAATATTTTTTTTCCCTAAAATATTTATACCAACTCAATTTGAGTTGATTCATAGACTAAATTTGAATATATGATTTTTTAATATCAACCAATGACATTAATCTATTGGATTTTAACTTGAGACGTGTCGCTTTTTTGTCAACATGTGTTGGGTGAATCTTTTAACTAACTGAATTCACCCTTCGGAATTGTATGTGTGTATAGTCCCTCTTCACTAGGATATAGAGATGGAGGGTATATCAATTCCCAACTATATAGTTAGGGGTAAACCTAAGGTATTTGATTAGGTTTGAATATGTAATATATTTCTTCCTTATTAACAAATGTTTTGGGTAGATGATTAAACTAATTTAAATAACATACGCATTTTGAAAAAGAAAATTCTATTAATTTAATTAAAAATGACAAAATTATAAAAATTAGATGACAAAATATAACTTAGATGTTAAGTATTCAACATTCCACAATCATTTCTTAATAATAGAATTTTGTGTTGAGCTATTCCTATATAGTCATGATTTAAATTTTAGACATATAGCAGAAGAAAAAAAGAATGTTCGTATCATATTCAACAAGTTCAATGTTCCACACACTATAATATAGAAAGGGAATGAAAACTATGATTTATGAAAATGAAAAGTAAGGTGTACATATTCATATGAAATGATTTTCCAAGTTCCTTCTTGTAGCGCTAATTTTTGGACAATTTCTTAGTTTTAGAATTTTGTACACTAAACAAATGAGTAAATGAAATTTGATATAAAGAAAGTTGTAGGTTCTTGATGTTCTAAAATAAAGGTTTTATTAAGAAATTCCATATGATATATTTCCCTTTCATCTATTGTATAGCTAAGAGAGAGTCACCTAGTGATGAGCCTCAGTATCTCAACAATAATGTTGAGACTCCCAAGACTTCCAACTTTAATATCAACCTGGGGTTCATACAAACTTAGAAGTGACAATGTTATATGCATAGCAGGTCAAACTCTACTCATGCCACCTTCAAGCAATGGACCAGATAAAGACATACATAAAACACTCCTTCAACTAGCCTAGAGAAATTAATTGCATGAAAAGAGAGAATTCTACTCTATTTGCAGGAATGAAAACATTACTCTATTTGCATAAATGAAAGTGCTGCTCGTCCAAATGCCAAGACTAGATCTAGTTACAAGAATGTAAAAAATATGCTATTTTCATAAATGAAAAGTGTTATCTAACTTGCAGAATGTAAATCAACGCCCTATTTGTAGAATGTGGAAAATTGCTTTGAAAAAGGAAAATTGATCTTTTCAACAACAATGTGAGTGACTAAAATCCTAAGAAAGAAAAATATTCAAGAATCATATCTAATCTAGTTTGCATTGGTGAATCATCCTTTTTATCATTATGTCCAAGGAAATTTATCCTTAGTAACAGAATCCATGTACATTTCATATGAAAACATTCATTGTTATTCTAATACATCATGTAAATGAAAATGGAAATGACAGTCTTGAGCACATGGCTCGTAGTAGCTCTCCTTGCTCCAAAATTTATAATCCTCATGAGCTCATGAGCTTATTGATTTACAAAGAGATGTTTGAGGGGTATCCTCCTTGGAAAGAGAGATGCTTCCCTCCAAAATCTCGAGAAAAATGGATCTAGAACCCCTAGATCCTTGCAATTACTTGAGTTCATTATCTTCTAGTAGACCTCAAGCTATTGATGAGTGATTATAGGGATCAAGTCAAGTTGAAGAGAGTAAATGCACTGGACAATCCTCTTACATCTCCTCTAGATTCCTCAAATGTGCCTCAGCATAGTAAATGCACTCAAAACCGCTCTTTTTGCTGCACATTTACCACATTATGCCATGAAATATGAAAAACAACCTTCAGCCTTCCTACTAAGCACATTGTAGCCAAATATATGTTAATTGATGTGAGAAAAGAATAATTTATAAGTTGCAGGATGGAAAAATGGCCTTATAATATACCTATTGATGGCACCCATAATCATCCCCTGCTGAAAGTGTTTCTCACCCTCTAAGCAACTTACTCATTGATATGTAGTTCATTCATGACCCACGTGGCCTCTTTGATATCCCAAGTCATATTAAATGGTGTGCCCTCTTGTGGTTAGGATCCTTCATTTTCCTCTATGGCTTTCGAATCCCTTTCTTATTCTTCTTGATCTCTTCCCTCTTGGAGGCCAATAACAAGGGATGATTGAGTTTTAGCCCTATCTGATTGATTTCCAACCTTTAAATAATTATTTTGTAGATTGGGGTCATTTCTAGGGCATTCTTCAACCTTTCATGGGAGTGATGTTCCCTGATTTGTAGACTATGGGGCAGAGCATGCCATCTTCTTTGGTAATCCTGCAAACTCTCAGTCCCCAATACCTGAAAGGTATCTTTGAAATGGAGGATGGCTTGTTCTTGTGTTTCCAAGTAGCGAGCAACCGATTTGGGATCTGTGGAGAACATGTTATGGTTACTTATGATAGCCATGGGTATTATTAACTCTGCTCTAATGTATAGGGATCACTTGCTTCTTTGTTAATATCCTTCTTTACTTCGTCAACCCTTGTTTCTTCATGGGTTATCCAAGAGGCTAGTGCCATCAGTTGTGAATCCCCCAATATTAAATTGGGATCCCAAAATTTCATGTCCATGAGGATCATGTTGTGCATATAAAATTCATCCAATTTGGCCCTATCCTCAATTCTTACTTGTTAGCAGAAGTCTATGAACCTCCTATAATCCTGAAATGGTGGAGAGGCATATTATGTCAATGTTTTGATTTGGAATTGTATCCGTTTTTGTTTGAGGAAAATGGCATATGATTTGGATGGCTTCCTACATTGGATGGCCTCCATGGATAATATTTCCATGGTGACAAGTTGTGTCTCCCTTTCCTATAAATTATTTCTTAGCCTCTTGTCCTATAACTATAGCTTCTCCTTCATGAATTATTCCTTTAGCCTCAAGTTAGCCAATTCCTTACATATTTTTTGCATCTTTTCCTCCATGAGGTGCACATCGTCTACTTTCCTGAATTTATAACTTGCATCCACCGGCGAGTTTTGCTTCTCTCTTTTTCCAACTCAAATAGGAGGAGAACTGCAAAATTTTGAGGTATAATCCCCCCCCCATCAATAAACATATAATAGGACCCAATATTAGGCTGTGGATTAGGATGTTGGAGTATTTATGGACCTTCTCCCTACTCTTGAGGTGTTTTTATCTAGTCTTGTATCACTTTTTCTTCATCTTGTAGCAACTATGTTCTTTCTTGTAGTAACTTTGTTCTTTCCTGTAGCAACTCCGCTCTTTCCTATAGCAGGGAATTTTGTGCCTTGATTTGTTTGGTTGCGACTTTTGTAGTGTTTTGAATTCTCATCAGTATTAAAGGTTTCTTTCCCTTAGCTTTGAGAGAGGTGGCATCCTCAATTTTCCTTTTTCCTTATCCCAACTCTTCTTCACAGTGGCTAATTGATTCATCAATTGTGATTAGGACTATTGAAGGATGTTGAGGCTTCCCTTGTTTGATTCTAGTTCTATTTCTTCTTTCAAAGTATAAGGGACCTCCTCTTGAGTTTGACAGGTGTGGTAAGGGCTAATAGAGTAGTTTCCACCTCTTGTTATGTATTCCCCTCTGAGAGGCTTATTTATTGCCTTTGTTTTCCCTTCTTCTGAGGTATATAGGGCTCTCAAAGGGTCTCTTCTACTTCCTTTTGTTTCCCTCTTCCTTTTCTCCCTTCTTCTCCAGCTTCTCCTTCAACCTCTTATTCCTTCTCTTCAACCTCTTCCTCTTGTTCTTCTTATTTTTCTTCATCTTCTCCTCCATTTTTTTTAGCCTCTCCTTCTTCCTCTTGCTTACCTCCAACACTAGATTTTGTGGTTTCCCCATATCATGTCATGGTTTGGGCTTGTATTTCAATGAAGGCAACCATATTCATGTCCACAAAATCAGTCCAAAACATAAGGCTCTTCAGGTGGCTTAAGGCATTCGTAACAATGAGCATTATGTGTTCATGATGGGAAATGTATAGATTCTTCCCTTCCTTCACCCTCTATCTCATGTTAATCATGGGTCAAAGGAGAAAACGTGGAACACTAAGCCTACTTGGAATGGGAAATTATGTTCGGAACCTTAGCTCATAGAGTAACCTAAACTAATAGGAATATACACCACTCAACCTCCCTTCACATGATATGTACTTGAGGATGCTATAGGCCACTTCATCCTAAGAGTAAGGGGGTATCTCCCTTATTACTCTATTTTTGTCTTCAACAAGCCTCTTTAGGGAGGAAGAAATTTCTCTTACCTATGATCACTTTTGTTCTATATTCATTACCCCATTTAACCCATAAGGGTATGGTGGTTACTTTGCTAATGAGCTCTACGTTCTAATGGATGTCATGTACCCTAATAATAGTGGAAAAATTATCTTCCACTTGAGAGTGAAGGTTCATGGAAAATTTGTTGGCATTATGGCTAACGTGTTGTCCTTGATGGAAACCTACTTGATAAAGATGTCAACATTATGGTAACATGATGATTGTGCATGCTGGTACATATGTGACAGGTGATATGCACAAAGGAATAAAAGTAAATGTGGATCCTATTCAAAGGGGTCGTGTACATACACATGTATTGCGAAAATAATTCATGTACAAAATCTACACCATGATAATCTAGATACTAGGGGACTTTACCATGGTATCAGCCCATAGTAATGAGTGCGACAATGTTTATTTGATCTTGTCAAATAATACTAATCACATTACCAAAGGATTGGCCTAAGGTATTGGCTAAGGCTAAAACTATATAAGGAGATTAAGATCAAAGTGTTATGCGTGAAATTAATGTGTTATACATGTGCGATCTGATTTGGAGTAGGTGTGCATCAGGGAGCGAGGAAAAGACTCTGACCTGAAAGGTTTGAAGTATGGTGACATATGCGCTTATTTGATGTACTTATTGAAAATGTTTAACAATGATAAACCTATGGTTATAATGATTTAATTTGAATGAAGTATTATGAAAGTGTGTAATTCTGATAGTAAGGGTTATAGAGTGTGAATGTTATGTTTACAATGAAAGTTTTCAGATCCATATGAAGGTTTCTCTTAGGTTAGTCACATACATACGCGGATCGAATTTTGAGTAGTCGTGTATATATTCTGCGAAGTGTTTATAGTTTGTGTAGATCTGTACATGGGTGTTGTGAATGGTAAGGATGTACATACGGTGATATGTTTTGTGGAAGTCGTGTACATATGCTAGGGTTCTGCAATATGGCCTGTTGATGACGTTTGGTAAGTTTTGTTTTGATTGTTGTTATCTGTCAATGATATCTCTATTATGATGATCTGTATCTAATGGTGTTAACTGGGTTTAATGTGGAATGGTATATTGATTGGTAATAATGCTATAATATGATGCTTTAAGTTTCGTTCAGTAATTTGTGTTTGGTTCAAGTAATATATGACTAATGGATTGATCTAAGTATGGTTTAGTGATTAATGATTCAGTGTTCATTATTCTGAGGTTTGTATGCAGGTTTTGTATAGAGTAAGTGTGTACATATGTAGATGCTCTTTAGAACAATCTCATATACATTCTAATGTGTGTTTGACTAGGGTATGCAGTGACAAGAATTGGTTTTTGTAATGAAAAGAGTATGCTTTGTTGGTTCAATGATTAGATGAGTTGCTCTAGTATTTGGTTTTATAAGTGTTACTTGGTTTCAACTTAATTATGAAAGTGGGTCTAGTCTAAAAATATGATGAAATGTGGCCTATAGGTTTGATGTTTTGAGTCAAGTGGACCCCGTATGAAATATTATGAAACATGGTCCGCAAGAGGTGTTGAGCGTTGGAGCCTTCAGTCAGGGGAGTAAATGTTTTCTTCTACTAACAACTAGTGAATTTGTGCAGGGAGTAAGGGCTCCCTTCCAGTAGGAGTTGATAAACGAGATCAGGGGGTTGGAGCTCCCTTCCAATGGGTGTTGGAGAACGAGAGAAATCTATAGCCTTCTGCAGGTGGGTTCTTGCGTATTGGCATGAATTCATGCTAGTACAAGATTGTAATAAGTTTTTCTTCATAATAAAAGAAGAAGAGAGAGACAGGGATAACGATGTTGTACTCCCACAATAGGTTTCCACCTAAAATTCTAGTGTTCATGTGTGTTTATGATATATCTGCTTCTTACTAGTAATGGTTAATATTTAATTAATGAAAAATGGAGTTATGATGCACTGGTTAAAGATGAAGAAATGATGAAATATATGAAAAGATAGTTAGCTGGATATAGGTTGTTTTACTTTACTAAAGTCACATACATATGTTGGTTTCTTGACTAAAACTAGCGTATGGAAATCAAAATAGGAAATGAAAAGTTTAAAGTGAGTTAAAAATACTGATTCATCCCCCACTCTGAGTATTTTTCCATCGATTGGTATCATAGCAAGTCACTTCAGTTAAATCTTAATTGCTTGGAGTGGATCAAGGATGACGGGAAATAAGCAAAAGAAGAAGGCAACTCAAAGGAAGAAGTGAGTTTAGGAGAAAAATGAAAATGATGCACCTTATTCTATAAAAATATCTCCATTTATGAGTCAAGGACTATCTGTAGTAAAAGAACAAGGCAAGTCATAAATAATGGACAATAACGGTATGCTTATCTTATTAAGTAATGGTAACTAGAAGGAATGGGGAAAAAGACAAAGTCTAAATTAATGAACCTAGGAGATGATATCTGGAAGTTAGTAAGTAATGATTGCACTTCAACTCCTCCATGAAGTGAAGAATTACAAAAGAATAATGTCACATTAAATGAAATCACCTGTAACATACTTGATTCAGAATTAGGAGAGGTTATGCACTATGAAACAACCTTTGTTTTGGCAGATGGAGTTATGGATTCAGAAGAAGACATGTTAGAAGAAATTCTTAGTCTTAGAAGGAAATTTGATTTTGCTTTAAAAATGATTAACAATAATAAGGATAAGTTGTAGTCATGTGATGACAGGGATCAGGTTAAATTGGTAAGTGTGAAATATAATCTAAACAATACTGTGAAGGACTAGAAGATGAGATTGTCTCTCTAAGAGCAGACCTTGATAATTTAAACAAGTGAAATGAATAGATAATTCAAGTATTTCAAAAAAATTGAGAATGGGTTGAAGGAAGAGATTATCAAATTAAAGGAGAAATTGGAAGAAGGAAGAAAGGTTGAATAAGGAATGAGGAAGAAATATCTATGAATAACAATACCAAAGAATTGAGGTTGAGGTAAACATTCTAAGAGGTAAATTCAAAGAAAAGGATAAACACTTGAGATTTCAAGATAGTACTAAGATTTTGGATAGAATTCTCAGTAGTCAAAGGTCTCCTTCCATTAAATCCAGTCTTGGTTTCAATGAAATTATAAAAGGAGAATCTAGTTTAGAAGCTTGTATAAGGATCTTGAAGGATAACAATACGAAATTCGAAATTGTTGTTAAAGAGATAATAATTCAACTAGATCAACATCCAAGAAAGACAAGTTTTCAGAAGAAATCATTTGCTCCTAATAATAGAAATATTAATTGATTTTCTCCTCTAATCAATAACATTGAATTATTTATATGCCATAATTATGGACATGTTGCAGTCAATTGCAGAAGCAAATTGTTTCAATTTCAAATAGATAGCCACTTCACAAGAAGGTCATTAGCTCTGAGGTACTCAGGTTTCTTTAAGGGATATTGTTTTTCTTGCAACATATTTGGTCCCAAAGCTATTAATTGAAGTAGAAGGCATATGAAATAGACATATAATAATTCATTAGATCCATTTTTTGGTCATATAAGATGTTATGCTTGTAACAAATTTGGGCATGTAGCAAAAGAATGTAGGAACAAGTCAATGAAGCTTCACAAACAATGTGGCAAGAAATAAAATAAGGATATTGTTTATAAAATACCTAAGAAAAATGGATCCACCAACACTTCTCATAATAAATAGAATGAAGAAGAACAAACCAAGTGCGGTCTTTCTCTTTTCTCATTTGAAGATGAAGAAGAATAGTAAATAAATAGTGGATGTTGTCATCACATTACTGGAGATAAGGACAAGTTTGAATTTCTCAAGAAAAACAAAGATGGTAAGGTGATTCTTGGAAATAGTGCTCCAAAAAAAGTTACAGGAAAAGGTAGAAATAAACATGAGAAGTATGAAAAAGAAGTTGATGCATTATTAGTTCAAGGGATAAAGAATTTCATTCTAAGTGTAGGTCAAATTTCTAACAAAAGACGTATAATTCTATTTACATCAGCTAAATGAAAAGTTATAGATGAAGAAACTAGAAAAGTTATAACAAGAGGATATAGGAATCCAAACAAATTATATGTGTTAGCAGAGAAGAATTCAAGTAGAAATAATAGGTATAATTCCTCTTCTTCTTCAGATTCAGAATAAAATAAGATAGTTCCCATTAGAGTCGATTTTGTTTAAAGCATACTTCTAATAGTGTCTGCAGAAGAGATATGAGAGAAAGGATCATTGATGGATGATCTCAAGCGGAGCTAAGCATGAGTATCTTGGTTATAGTTCTATAGTTTGGTTTGATATTCATTTGGTGATGCTTATACTAATAAAACTGAATAGAAAAATGTATGGTATGTTCAAGGGGAGTTGTTGTCATAAAAAGTTTACCATTTTACTTTCAATATGTGAATATTATGAAGGACAATCACATATATACACAAGTTTTTCTCTAGACAGTCGCGCATGTTACTATGAGATAAAGAAATAGTGGGACAAACTGAGGGGGAGTTTCTGATATGCTTCAATAAATTATTATTTTGATTTCTAGTTGTGGCATTGATTGGTTACAATATGTTGATGATGCTCATATGTTACTTAGAAATGTTGATAGATCACGAGTTGCAACAATGTTTCATTGATTCTTTTGTTTTCTGATGGATTTGTTGACTGATGAGGTGGATATAATTAGATTTGATAATGATAAGTTGGCACAAGTTCAGGGGGAGCATCTGCTATGCTTTTAATAGTGCATTTTTGGCATTATGGTTTCTTGAGCAATTTCTTGTTGCATGTTGGTTTATGATAAGTTCATATCATTTGGTGATATATAGTTGTTGTTGATGAAGACACATTCTGTTGGAATTTTGTCATTAGTGATGAAGAGGATTTGCATGTTATGGTTGTTATTAAGTTTGGGTGATGAATTTATGATTCACTCATTACTTGTTAACATTTATATGTTATTGTCATTATGTATTCAATGATGCATAAGGTTGTGTATGGTGAAGTTATGGATGATGCCTATATGTTGCTTGAGCTACATATGAAAGGTTGTGATGTTGTTACTTAGTTCTATGTGATATTCTTAGTTCTCACATATGTTGTCGACGCATGGAAATATATGTTTTTGACGGTGTTGTGCTGCAAGAAATTAATATGTCTTTGATGTTCATAGATTGTGGTTCTTCCATAAATGGAAAGAGCATGTTGACCTTGATTATATAAGGTTAAGGGGATGAGTTGCCGATAAAGATCTACTACACTATCTTATGCTTTTGTTACATTTTATTGGTGATCCTGGAAAAAATTACATATTTGGTCAACTATTGATGATGTTGAAGGTTGATGCTACATTTCCTTATCTTACTTCATAATGATGATGAGGATGTTCATGTTGAAGTTTCCTATATGGTGTATTATCATTTTTGATGACTATCATGGTCTTTTTACCTCCTTATTGAGGTCTCTAGCTTTGGTTATGAATGTCATGTAAAGACCCATGTTCTAAATCATTGTAAAATTCAGCCATGTATGAGCTATATGAGTCAAGTCATTTTTGTAGCTAATCCCATTATTTTACTCAATTGATGTAATGGTGAGTCAATATGTAGCCTCACTATGTTGGGTAATTGATGTACACATGATCCATTGGTGATAAGTCATATTTGGTTGAGTCATAAAGTCTTGTCCTTTTATTGTATATCTTTATAGGTTCCAACATATGCTTAGGGGAAGCATGGTCAATATGTATTTTTTCAGAAGATAAGGCCTATAGTGATGTTATCTATAAAGGGGTAGAGAAGCCTTCATTCAGAAATTGTCAACCCTTTAAACTTGATGTCAAAGGTGGAGAGACTCTTGGTGTTTGGAGAAAAATGCTTGAAAAATCTTGGTGAGAAGCCTTGGTATTTAGAAGTGTTTATAGGTGACTATAGGTGGTGACCAAACACCAAAGTGGTTGTCATCAATTCAAAAGTGGTACATTGTTGGCATTATGGCTAATGTGTTGTCCTTGATGGAAACCTACCTAAGAAAGATGTCAACATTATGGTAACAAGATGATTATGTAGGTTGGTACGGATGTGACAGGTGATATGGAAATAGGAATATCAACTTAGAGACACATGAATAATAAAGATGATGTTTGGGAAAGTACACATGGATCCTATTCTAAAGGGTCTCATACATACATAAGTATTGTAAAGCAAAATCAAGTTCAAAATTTACCCCATGGCAGTTTGGATACTAGGGGACTTTACCATGGTATTGACCCATAGTAATGTGTGCGATGACAATTATTTGATCCCATCAAAGAATACTAATGACATCACCAAATGATTGGCCTAAGGTATTGGCTAAGCATAAATCTATACAAGGAGATGAATATCAAAGTTTTATGCATGCAATTAATGTGTTATACATGTGTTATCTAATTTGGAATAGGTTTGAATAAAGGAGAAAGGTAAAGAATGAAATCTGAAATATCTAAAGTATGGTGACATATGTGCTTGTTTGATGTACTGATTGAAAATGTATAACAATGATAGATTTGTGGTTATAATGATGTGATTTGAATGAAGTATTCTAAAAGTATGTAATTATGATAGTAAGGGTTGTAAAGTGTGAATATTATGTTTATAGAAAAAAATTTCAAAACTATACGTAGGTTTTGTATGAAGGAAGCACATACATACGTGGATGTTCTTGAGAACAAGAACATATACATTCTGATCTATGTTCGAACATGGTTTGTATTGACAATAATTGGCTTCTGTGATGAACATGATATGGCTTGTTGGTTCAATGATTAGATGAGTTGGTTCAGTATTTGGTTTTAGAAGTGTAACTTGGTTTGGGCTTAGTTATGAAAGTGGGTCTACTATGAAAATATGATGAAAGGTGGCTTATTGGTTTTATGTTTTGAGTTAGGTTGATCTAGTATGAAATATTGTGAAACTTGGTCCACAGGAGATGTTGAGGGTTCGAGACTTCCATGAGGGAGTCAAATCTTCCTTCGAATAACAACTGGTGAATTTTTGTAGGGGGTAATAGCTCCGTTCCGGTAGGAGCCAATAAACGAGATCAGGGGATTGGAGCTCACTTCCAGTGGGTAATGGAGAATGAGAGAAGGTTGTAACCTTCTACAAGTGGGTGCCTATGTACTAGTATGATTCTGCGCTAATGCAAGATTTTAAGAAGTTTTTATTTACAATAAAATAAGAATATAAAGATGATGAAAAAAATGGTTTTCTCCCACATTAGGTTTCCACCTACAATCTTGGTGTTCATGTGCGTTGTTATGTTTCTTCTGTATTGATGATGTATCTACTTCTTACTTCTCATGGTTATTGTTTAATTAATGAATAATTAAGCTATGATGCACTCATTAAAGATGAAAAAATGATGAAATATATGAAAATTTAGTTAACTGGACATACATCATTTTCCTTTACTAAAGTCACATACATAAGTTGGTTTCTTGAATGACAGTAGTGCATGGAAATAAAAATATGAAATGAAAATTTTAAAGTGAGTTTAAAATAATAATTCACCCCCCCATCCTCTCATTATATTTCCCAACAAAATTCATCAGTTATCTCATTGTC
>APFE030008467.1:262950-304499 GCA_000404065.3 Pinus taeda | reverse complement strand
AATCTGTGAGCTCTGAGAAGTTCTCTTGGTGTAGAGAAACAATGGGCATTTCAGGGCTGGAAAAATGACTAACCTCTCCTGTGGCCCCCTGTGGAAAGAAAACAACAAGTGGGATATTGTTGGGTTGTGTTATATTCTTTCCACCACTAACCTACGTAGCGCCCCTGGAAATTTTTTTTTTGGACCCTATATTAGGTTGGGCGAACCTACCTATGGTTTTCAGTCCACGGTTTTGGACACGATGGTTTTCGGTCCATGGAATTGGATGCTTCGGCATGTATAAATATGTATTGTAACATTGAAAGGAAAATAATGAAAAATCAAGCTAGTAGTCCCAGTTTTGGGATCCAGTGGGAAATCTCTGTGTATATGTGTTTTATGTGTTATGCTCTCACATTTTCATTTTTCCTGTGATTTAGAATTTGTATGCAGGTAATTTCAGTACGGGGTTAAAACCTACAGTCAGCAAAGGGAAAAGAAAAGGAAGAGCACAATGAATTAGAACACATTTCAGAAGAAGAAGATGAGGTAAATTTTGCCAAGAAGCTTCAACGGGGTTCTGGAAGATTCAGGGTAAGCTACCTTTCAAATGCTTTGCTTATGGTAGAGTCGGCCATTATGTTGCCAAATGTCCTCATAAAGATAAATATGAAAAAGAAAAGGAATATGCAAAAGGAAATAGAAAACGGGTTGTGAATAGGAGTTACTATATGCATGAAGATAGTGATGCCTTATCCAATAGTGATGAAGATGAAACTGACCAAGATTATAGACTACTAATAGATTATGATAATGATGATTTTTTGGATGCCTTAGAAGAGGAAGACTTTCTTGAATAAATTACTAAACTCAAAATCTATTTAGAAGAAAAGAATACGATCATCAATACATTGACACACCAACTCACTAAAAGAGAAAAACACAATGAAAATCTAGAATGTGAAATTGTGGGTCTAAGAAAAGAAGTTGAGAAGACAAAATATCTTAATCTTAGATTTGCTAAAGGAACTAAAACTTTAAATGAAACCATCAAAGTTCAGTGTTCTCCTCTGATAAAGACGGGTCTTGGATATACTGAAGAATCATCTCAATTACAGAGTCATCAACCTCCACCAAAAGTTATCTTGATGCAGCAAAGACCAGTGAACAGTATGTCAATCGTCAACAAAGGCCTAAAATTACTCATCAGGTAAATCATACCCAATTTAATCCAAGGATGAATATAAGTAGAAGCTTCAACCAACAAGTAAACAATGTCAAAAGATTCTATGATCACAGAAACTTCTTTAATGGGAAATGTTTTTCATGTCATAACTTTGGGCGTAAGGCTACTCAATGTGTTTCTTACAAAACCATCATGGCTAGAGAAGCATGAAATCAAAAGAATGTAACAGGAATCAAGAAAAGTTCCTATAATAACATTTCTCCTCTTGAAAATGATGTAGAATGTTCGATTTGTAACAACTTTGGTCATGAAGAATCTGAATGCAGGAGCAAATTTTGGCCATCACTTCAAAAGGAGAAAACATCATTAAATCCCAAGATATGGAGAAAGAAAGAATCTCAATCAGAAAGATGTGGCATAACTGTATATGTAGAAGGACAAGAAAATCAGTGGTACATCTACAGCGAATTCTCCAAACACATGACAGGTGATAAAGAGAAACTTCATTCATATTATGCTTTAGAAAAATAAAAGAATGTCTCATTTGGAAATGGCACTCCAGTTATCATTAAAGGTAAAGGTTTTGTCTTCTTGAAAGAAAAGGTTAAAGATGGAAATGTCATGTATGTAGATGGTTTAAAGCATAACTTGTTGAGTGTCAGTAAAATATGTGATCAAGGAAATGAAGTTGTGTTTCGATCAAATGGATGTGTGGTTCTTGAGCTTGATACAGGAAATACCATGATCAAAGGAACAAGAACTCAAAACAACTTATACATACTCAAATGAGGACAACAACAATTTTATCTAAGAAAAACTGATGAAAATTGGCTATGGCATAGAAGATTGGGACATCTAAGCTTTTCTGAAATAAGAAAAGCATGCAGCCTCAAGGCAGTTCATGATCTTCCCAATATTAGCATCCCAGTAAATACCATATGCAAACCATGTCAAGTCAATAAGAAAACCAGAGTTCACTTCA
Source organism: Pinus taeda (assembly GCA_000404065.3). Lineage (NCBI taxonomy): Eukaryota > Viridiplantae > Streptophyta > Pinopsida > Pinales > Pinaceae > Pinus > Pinus taeda. The sequence goes on along the minus strand of APFE030008467.1, from coordinate 302,352 downwards.
ATGGAAAAGAAGGATCAACAAGTAATCCTCTTGAACTCATCCATACTGATTTATGTAGACCAACAAGGAAAAAGTCACCTCGTGGAGAAGAATAGTTTATTTTATTTATTGATTACTTTTCTAGGATGTGTTGGGTAGGTCTACTAAAGAATAAAGATGAAGCATTTGAAAATTTTAAAGCCTTCAAAGCTTTAGTTGAAAATGAATCAAATTGAAAAATAAAATGTCTCAGATTTGATCGAGGGGGAGAATTCATATCACATGAATTCTTTGACTTTTGCAAACAACATGGAATAAAGAGGAAATTTTCTATCACAAGAACTCCTCAACAAAATGGCATGGTGGAAAGAATGAACAGAAAAATTCAACAAATGGCTTAAGAAATTCGTGATGAATCTAGAACTCCTGCAACCTTTTGGGGTGAAGCTGCATTTGCTACCATGATTATTCTCAAAAAAGCAAATGTTTGGATAAATATCAATCAAACTCCATATGAACTTTGGTATGGTAAGCCTCCTACTGTAAAACAATTTAGAGTATTTGGAAGCAAATGTTTCATCAAAAGGAATGATGAAAAACTTGGTAAGTTTGAACCCAAAGCAGACGAAGGAATTCTTCTTGGTTATTCATCTAAAATTAAAGGATACAAATGTTATAATAAAAGTCTTTGGAAAATTGTTGAAAGCATTGATGTTGTATTTGATGAAGCATGTAGAAATCTGAAACAAATGAAATCAACAGAGGAATATGATAATGAGGAATTTGGGGAACTCTTTCCCGCATCAAATCAAAATGATATAGAAGAAGAAACCAATGAAGCATCAGAAGAAGATACAACAGACAGGGAAGAGACTCCATCCAGGTATGTTCAGAAGAATCAACCAGAATCTCAAATTCTAGGAGAAAAGGGGGTTGGTGTACAGACAAGAAGAACTCTTACAGGAACCTCAAGCTATCTAACATTACTATCCTCCACTGAACCTCAAAATGTAAATGAAGCCTGCAAAGATGAATGTTGGGTCAAGGTCATGGATGAAGAACTTGACCAGATTGAAAAGAATGATACTTGGGAGTTAGTTCCTAGACCTCATCATAAAAATGTTATAGGAACAAAATGGATATTTAAGAACAAGCTGAATGAAAATGGAGAATTTATTAGAAACAAGGTCATGCTTGTTTATAAAGGGTGTGCTCAACAAGAAGGTATAGATTTGGAAGAAAATTTTGCACCTGTTTCCAGACTTGAAGCCATAAAGATGTTTCTTTCTCTTTCTAGTATTCAAAAATTCAAACTATATCAAATGGATGTAAAATTAGCCTTCCTTAATGGAGATTTAGTAGAAGAAGTTTATATTGAATGACTAGAAGGATTTATTCTTGGAAATGATGCAAAACTCATATGCAAGCTTAAAAAGGCTCTTTATGGTCTGAAATAGTCTCCAAGGGCTTGGTATTACTGCCTTGACAAATATCTACAACAAGAAGGTTTCACAAAAGGCTCTGCAGATAACAATTTATACACAAAGGTTGAAAATGATAAACTGTTAATTATTGTTGTTTATGTTTATCATATGATCTTTGGTAGCAATGAAGAATCCATGAGTCAGAATTTTTCTTCAGTAATGCAGCAAGAATTGAAATGTCCTTACTTGGTGAACTTACTTATTTTCTTGGTCTACAAGTACAGCAAAAAAAAGATGGTATCTTTCTTTCACAAACCAAATATCTCAAGCAAATCTTCAAGAAGTACGGAATGGAAGATTATAAACGAGTATGTACTCCAATGGTAACAGGATGCAGTCTCAGTTCTAACGATGAATCACCAGCAGTAAACCAACCAACTTACAGATCTATGATTGGAAGTTTGCTTTATCTAACACGTACCAGACCTAATATCGTGCATGCAGTAGGAATTGTTTGAAGGTTCCAAGCAAATCCAAAGGAATCACATCTCCAGGCAATCAAAAGAAATTTCAAATATCTTCAAGGAACTCAAGACTTTGGACTATGGTATCCTAAAGATACATACCTTACTCTTCATGCATATACAGATGCAAATTGGGCACGAAATGTTGATGATTGAAAGAGCACTAGTGGAAGTGCATTCTATATGGGTTCTTAGTTAGTGTCATGGTTCAGCAAGAAACAAAGTTTGATTGCCTTATCTACAGCTGAAGTAGAATATGTGGTTGTTGCATCTTGTTGCACACAACTACTTTGGATGATGCAAACATTGAAAGACATTTAGATCACAGGTACTCCACCCATCTCCATTCTATGTGCTAATACAAGTGCCATCAGTATTTTGAAAAATTTTGTCATGCACTCCAAGACCAAGCACATACCCATTAAGTACCATTTTCTATGAGAACAAGTGCTTGAACAAAAGGTTAAATTGGATTATGTACCCTCCAGAGAACAGGTTGTTGATATATTCACTAAACTGCTTCCCAGAGAAGGATTTGAATATCTCAGACAAAAGCTCGGAGCAGCTGCTGCATCATCCTGCTGTTAAATCCAGTTTTTTAAAGGTTATTATACACAGGTTTCATGAAGTATAGTCGCATATAAAAGCGGTTTTTTATGCATGAAGTAGCGTATATGGTTTCCTGACAAAAAACAGTGGGTCAGACTCTGATATGGGTGCTATGTTTGATATTGATGATTACAGTCTAACGATATGCTTTGTTCATTGATTTTTATCTGACTGACGAAGATGCCTTGATGAAAGACATGTTGACAATGCACATGTAGCATAGGTTTGGGGGGAACATTAGCCTTCACTCACATTCATCATTGTTAGCATCATGGTTGCTGAGTTTAGCTATGAATTCAAATACCTATATCATTTGTTTCACAAGTCATGTAAAGATCTAGGGTGTAATATGACTTCTTCTAGCATGGTCTATATTTCAGTGAGTCATATTGGACATATGATGTAATTTGTATCCCCACTTTGCATGGGATGGATGATGTAATAATTGTTGTATTTCTGTCATGTATAAACAATTAGTATATCCCCACTTGATTGGGTGGATAAGTCAAATATGATGTATCCCCACTTGGTTGGGTGATTGATGTATGTATGAGTCAATGGTCATAGGGAGGTCATACTCACTTAGTTGAGTTATAGAGTCATGTTATTATTTTGAAACATATCTTTTTAGAATCGGCATGTACTCAGGGGGAGAGTATTTCGGTGTTTCTTGTTATCTCTAATAGTTTCTATAGCTTACAGTAATCAACACCAGCATGGTTTCCATCAAGTCCAAAGGGGAAGATTATTGGAATTATGATACAAGTGTTGTCCTTGATGGCAACTCATTCACAGGTTAGTTCAGTTTTGATGAAAGGAAACCCACAGTTTAACAGATCCATTCAGATGTAAGAGGGCATTGGTACAGAAGAACAGGAAGATGGAACTAAATTCTACTAATCAGAATGAAGAAGTTGAAGGTAAAGTATGGTGAAAAGCAGTTTAAGATGTATACACAGGTACACTTAGTCAAAACAACGTATACACACAATTCCATAGAACAAAAAGCGCGTATATGTATACACACACTCCTGCAAGAGGAAAAGTGCATGCAAGTTGGAAAATCAAGGAATTTCAAGAGTAGAGAATACCAGGGGTCAATACCATGGTATTAGCCCACAATATTAACTACAGTAATGACTAGTTGACCCTGCCCAAGAATACCACGGGTCCCAAGTGGTTTTGGTCCGAGGTTTTGAGAAAGGCCTAAAACTATATAAGGAGGAGAAGATCATATGGCCAATGTGTGCAAGTGAAATGGGTTTCTAAGAAATACTTCTATCTAAAGTATATTTTATGTTGCAGGGGCTATGTTGGTGATTTGATCTGAAATATTTTTTGCACCTTGAATTCAATGTTGGATCAGGATCATGAGAGCTTAAATGACTTATCATTGAATGGTCTAATATTGGTTGGGCCAGATATAATTATGTACACCTGTTTTATTCTTTAAATCTCATGATCTAGGTTTGTCTGAAGTTCGGAATAGCAGCGAAGTTATGAGTTAATATTTGTTGATCTGTACATTGGTTCGTCTTAGTAAAAGCGCGTGTACATTCAGGTTCTACTCTTCCAAGTAATGTATACAAAGGAAAAGCCTTTTCTTCAGGTATGACTGATCTATCTGATCATTTTTGTTGTTTTACTATTATCTACCAATGAAGTCTTCTTAGAACTGAATGAAAAAACTAAATCCATAAGGAGTTTGATATCTAATCGATTGATTGTATAAGTGAGAAGGGTGATCTCTGTTACTGCCTGTGTAAAGCTCTGTAAATTGACAGTAGATGTTTAGTATATTATTGGTTGGTACAAACTTGATCCAGAAGTTTTATGTTTCAATATTTTTCAAGGTATACGCAGGTTTGATTAAAGGAATTAGCATCTACACGCAGGTTGGGTTCAATAAAGTAGCATATACATTATGATGTATGATTTTTGAGGCTGTAGCTGGTTCTAAATGATGATGTAGGTTTTTGGGTTCAGCGCAGTGTTCCGATGACAGTGATCTGACTGTTCAGATTAACTGATTATTGGTTGATGAAGTTTGAAAGTTTTGATGGGTCCAGTATGAAAATATGATGAAATGAGGCCTTCATGTTTATTGTTGTGTACCAGGGAATCCAATCTAAAAATTTATGAAACATGTTCCCTGGAGGAAGAGAGAAGGTTGTAGCCTTCTATAGGCCGGCGCCTACGTACTAGTAAACACATTGGCTAGTACAAGAGCTAGGGGGTTGTAGCTCCCTTCCAATAGAAGCTGGAAAACAAGAGAAGGTTGTAGCCTTCTGCAAGTGGTTGCCTGTGTATTGGTATGAGTCTGCACCAGTACAATATTGTAAACATATTTTCTTATTATTAAAATAAGATAGAGATGACAGCAACAGGTGGTTTTCACCTTAAATCTTGGTGTTCATGTGTGTTGCTTATGTGTGATGGTTTATTTTTTTTTTACTGCACTGTTTAGTAAGTTACTGATGTATTGGTTATATATCAACACATGATAAATTAACTAAATCACAAGTTCTCTAGGTATACGTTGGTTTCACTAATCACAGTAACATGTACACACTAGTTCTCTTCATAGAAGTAGCATATATAAATCTATTTGGGAAATGAAAAATTATTGATCTAATAATACTGATAACCCCCCCTCTTAGTATTATTTCAAATAGTTGCTACAACGATTGATAATTTAGATGACCAAATCACTCATGTCAAAGTTTGCTCAAGTCATTTCCATGAGAAATAAACATTGTTGGAAAAGAAGATGAACCAAAGTTGTCAAATTTGTACAACTATATAATATCGTCAACAAGTCTAGTTTAGGATCTTGTAAAACTTTGACCACAACTTAGTAAGGTGAAAAATCTATTGTTTTACCTTCACCTAAATGAGAGTTTTGATATATTCATAGAGGGTAGTAGGTGATCTGAATTGGATCCATAAAGAATGATTAATAGAGCCATGGTTGTACCAGGTCAGGATAGACTTCAAAGAATTAAGAGTAGTGATCAAAGACACCTCTAAACCAATGGCGGTTGGCAGCTAGCGTGGAACAATGAGCGCCTCGGTCAAAGCGCACTGACCGAGGCCCATGGATTTGCGCTGGAGGCGAAACTAGCCCCTGGGGAGCTCGGATAGGGAAACAGAGGGAGTTTTTGATGTGCGATTAGTGCTTAGATGGGAAAAAACTTCGAAAAGGAGAGGCCTTGAGCGCCTGATCGTGTGGGAGACAAGAAAACCGTGGGATAAAAGGCTAAGAGCTAAAGGCAGGACCCGCTCCAAGACCGGCGGTATTGATCGAAGGCATCCATGGGCGGTAAGCAGTTTCGGTGAAAACGGAGTGATCCCACTCAGTTCCTAATGCATGGCATGTAGAGGAGAGAGAAAACCTCCGCTCATCACGCGCTAATGGTCGAGCAAGTCAACCACGAGAAACGAGAAGATGGCATTGGATTTGGGGGCTCCAGAGCTAACAGTTGAGATCACGCCCATTGGAGAAGATGGAATTGACGGGGGATTAAGCTGCGATATGAAAGAATTTGAAGTCTGAATTGACCGCTAAGGTGGAAAATGACTCATTCTGTAATGTAACTGAAGAAATGAACCGACGAGGCAAGATGGTGCAGTTTGCAAGAGGATAAGTGGTTGCTCCCTATGAGTCTAATGATGACGCCGAGACAGGGAACTCCAACCACAGCTGTAGCAAGTGATCCGATGAAGTTGGAAGTAGAATCAAACAGCCATGATCTCGAGTGGCTTTAAAGCCATGAATGGAGAATAGAAAGGACACCCAAAGAGGAACACTGAACACAGAAGATAGAGAAGAGAAGAACCAGTGAAGCAAAAAGTAGAAAGAAGACAGAGGGCCGAGCTGACCAAAGGCAGTGTCGAGCACCAGACAGCTTGAGAGATTTGAGCCATCCCTGAGAGGATCTGTCAAACCAAAGAGGTCAAAGAGTTGGCAAGGAAAAGAGTTTGTGTACTCTAGTGGATTGAGGAATCCAAGAACCACCCTGCCAAGCCAATCTGTTTCAGGAGACTCATATTGAGCTCTTTCATTGTAATTCTCTGCTTCAAGACACAATAAAATAAGGTCACCACTGAGAGCTGGACCAGAGATGTAGCCCTGAAGGATAGGGTGAACTCCTTATTAAATTCTTGTGTTCTTATATTTGCTTTCTATATTTCTCTGTTGTCTCGTTTTTCAAGTGTCTATGTATATGCAATTTGATCGATCCGTTACTTAAATAACATAGACACACACACCAGCACATGAGTCTGTAATACCTTTATTTAATAATTCTTAACTGAGATCAATCATAGGGTGATTATCAGATCAAGTGGTATCAGAGCTCTAGGTTGTAAGGTTAGACAAGCTTGTGTTGGTTTAGTTGTTGAATGCTCACTAGATCAAAGCTCAAATTAGGAGAAGGAGAGTTGGTCAAAACTAATCCTAAAATTGGGAGAGTCTATCCTCAGAATACAATGTCAGAGGAAGGTTCTGTGGGGCCAGACCCTCAATTCATAGAAATTTTCCTAGCTATAAATTCTATGGTAAAAGAAATGTATAGGGACTTTAGAAAGCATAAGGATGAAAATTCATTAGGTTCTAAACAAGATAAAGAAGAAGATGAGTCTCATTCCCATGACCACTCAAAAGGAAAAGGGAAAATGGAAAACTTCCTCACACCTCCTAATAGCCCTATGCATAATAAGAAAGCATATTTGATCAAGCTGTATGTTAAATTTGACTTGCCTATATATGATGGAGAGTTAAATGCTGAAAAGTTGGACAATTGGATTAGACAAATTGATGTGTATTGCAGAGTACAGAACATCGATTCAGACAAGAGCAAAATTTAGCTGGCAAGCCTACGCCTAGGAGGAACTGCCTTGGTTTGGTGGGAAGGCAGAACCCAAGCTGACATGAAAAGACATGGTAAGACTATCTCTGTTTGGATTGACTTTGTTTTTGCAATCAAGAAGTAGTTATATCCATTGGCCTACATGCAACAAGCCATGATGAGTTGGCAAACTCTTCAGCAGTTGAAAGAGCAAAGTGTGCAAGGGTACACTCAAGAATTTAGAAAGAGAGCATTGATTCTAGGGATCTCATTAGACTCACCAGAGACTATTTTGAAGTACATTAGTGGTCTTCACAGCTACATGAGGCATACCATCCTCATGTTTAATCCCACTAGTATGGATGAGGTATCTGTACAAGCTACTCATCTAGAAGCTAGAGGAAAGAATGGAAATCCAGAAGTTGGGGGACCATCCCAACCCACTACACGCAAGAGTAAGGAGAAAAGAAAGCAGAAGTGGAAAGCAAGGAAGGCAAACACTGCACAGAAAAACAAAGCTTCATGCACTCACTATAAAAAGGAGGGGCATGATGATGAGAATTGTTGGATTCTCCATCCAGAGCTGAGACCTAAGAAGTCTGAGGGCAAGAAGAAGAAGACTGTTGTAGCTATTCAAAAAGATTTGGGGACAGACTGAGGAGATGAAATAATCATTGCAGCCACAAGTATAAAAGGTAAAAATTCTGAGGCATCTACTAGTAATCATGCTCAAACTATTATTGATAAAGAACATGAGAGAAAAAGACATGAGCTTTTCCATATTCGAGTTGTTTCCAAACATCAAAAGATTGATACTTTGTTTGATAGTGGCTCACAAGTAAATTTTATTTCTGAAGCAATTGTAAAGAAATTGGGATTAGCAACTACACGTCACAAGAAACCATCCCATTAGGATGGTTGAATGATAAAGCACAACTACAAGTGACTAGATAGTGCAAACTCAAGTTTTCTTTTGGATCAACATTTGTAGATGAGGTTGAGTTAGACATAATTCCTTTGGATATATGTGGAATTGTTTTAGGGAGTCCTTACTTGTATGATAGAAAAGCTATTTTCTATAGAGTTGAAAACAAGTATCTACTTGTTAAAGATGGCATCGAATACTTTGTAAGAGCTCATAAGCTCAAGAAATAATTATACTCTCATAAACTCAGGGAAGATGAAAAGAATGATAAATTCATGCAAACAATTCTTAGTAATGGTTGTAAAGGAAAAGAAACCTGATAAAACCAATGTATTTGAGGGCTGTAATGCTAAGCAGCAAGCTGATATAGAAAAGATTGTTTCAAAGTATGATGTCCTGTTTCAGGAACCTAAAGGTCTTCCACCCAAAAAGAAAATAGTACATGGTATTATTTTGCAGCAAGATGCTCCATTGCCTAATATTGGAATGTATAGGTTGTCTACTTTAGAGAATGCAGAAACAAGAAGCAGGTGCAAGAGTTGCTCGAGAAGGGGTTCATCAGGCCTAGCACATCACCATGTGGGTCACTAATTTTTTTGGTTAGAAAGAAAGATGTCTCGTGGGAATGTGCATTGACTACCGAGCACTAAATACGATAACAATAAAAAATCGTTATCCCATTCCTCGCATAGATGATCTTTTAGATCAATTGAAGGAGGTTGTTTATTTCACCAAGCTAGACTTGCACAGTGGATACCATCAGGTCAGAGTTGCAGAGCAAGATGCATGGAAGACTGCTTTCAAACAAAGTAGGGATTGTATGGGTGGCTGGTTATGCCTTTTGGCTTCACCAATGCCCCTGCTACTTTTATGATATTAATGAATAATGTACTCAGGCATTTTCTTGATGATTTCATTATTGTGTATCTGGATGACATTCTGATTTTTAGTAAAACGTGGGAAGAACACTTAAAGCATGTTAAGAAGACATTAGATGTTTTGAAAAGAGAAAAACTTTATGCTAAACTCTCAAAATGTGAATTTGGCAAAACATATCTAAATTATTTGGGTCATATAGTAGGGGGTGGTGAATTGAAAATAGATCCCTCTAAAGTGGCAGTCATTGAAAACTGGCCTAAACCCAAGTCTGCTACAGAACTGAGAAGTTTCTTAGGAGCAGCACAATATTGGAGGAAGTTCATTTCTAATTTTTCCTCAATTTGCAGCTCCCTTACATGCTTTAACAGGATTGAACAAGGTGTTTCAGTGGGGAGGCAAACATCAAAAAGCCTTCAACACCTTGAAATAAAATATTAGTACAACACCTGTACTAACACTGCCTGATCTACAAAGACCATTTGAGATCCAAACAGATGTCAGTGACTATGCCATAGGAGCCGTGTTGACATAGCACAGTAAACCCATATGTTATCATTCTGAGACTTTTAATCCTGCAGTAGTTAACTATCCTACATATGATAAAGAATTGTATGCATTAGTTTAGAGTGTGAAATTGTGGAAACCTTACTTAATGGGAAAAGAGACAGTAATACATATTGATCATCAACCACTTCAATATCTGCACTCCCAAACTAAGTTGCAGCAATCAAGACATTACAGGTGGATGGGTTTTCTACAACAGTTTCATTTAGTCATCAAATATAAAAAGGGCATACATAAAAAAGTTGCAGACATGTTATCTAGAACCATTATAAATGCATCTACTATACTTAAGCATAATTCTGTACTACATGAAAGCTACATTGAACAATATGCTCAAGATATAGACTTTAAAGATGTATATGCAACTTTGAGTCGAGGCAAAAGAGTAGAAGAATTGGATTATCATATAAAGGACCAACTCTTATATCATTGTGGGAAACTTTGCATTCCACAAACAGAGAGAGTAAATATAGTTAGAGAAGCACACACTTCTCTGATATCAGGTCACTTTGGGGTAAGTAAAACAGTTGCACAGTTGCAAAGATTTTGTTATTGGTTGAAAATGAGTGAGACAGTTTCTAGATATGTAAGAGGGTGTACTATGTGTGCTAAAAGCAAGCCCAGCAATAGAAAACTAGGCTTGTACACTCCATTACTAGTTCCTTCTCACCCTTGGGAAAGTGTTTCCATGGATTTTGTTGGGGGGCTGCCTAAGTCTAGAAAAGGTCATGATTATCTGTATGTGGTTGTGGATAGGTTCAACAAAGTGTGTATTTTGATACCTTGTAATAAACATATTACAGCCGAACAAACTGCAAAACTGCTCTTTGAACATGTATGGGTTCATTTTGGATTTCCCACTTCCATTGTATTTGATCGAAACACTCGATTTTTGGGGAAGTTTTGGTCAAGTTTGTGGGAACTAATGGACACCAAACTGAAGAAAAGCACAGCTTTTCATCCACAAACTGATGGCTAGACAGAAGTAATTAACAAGACAGTGATCCAGTTACTCAGAGGATATTGCAACAAATATCTTAAGATTTGGGATGAACATTTGTGTTATGTGCAGCATGCTTACAACAGAACAAAACACTCTTCTACACAGAGATCTCCTTTTGAGACCTGTTTTGGTTTCACACCAAGGTCTCCTTTGGATTTTATCTTTGGTAAAGATACCACAGTTGATGGACAAAGTGATGTGGACAAGGCAACTAGGTTCATTGAACAGATCCAGGAGATCCACCAGGCAGTATAGGAACAACTGGAAAAGAGCCAAGCCAAATACAAGGTTAGGCATGACAAGCATCGGATGGAGCATAGTTTTCAAGTTGGTGACCAGGTCTGGTTGTATATCAGCAAGGACAGGATGTAAGGTGAAGGTAAAAAGCTAAAGTCTATCAGGTATGGACCTTTTAGGATACTTGAGAAGATTGGTGAAAATGCTTTTCGCCTTGATCTACCAGCTTACATGCACATCTACTCAGTGGTAAATGCAGATTGCTTGAGATTGTTTGAACCTTCAATGATTGAGGATCCTAAAGAGCAAGTCAATTGCCTTCTATTGATGACCTACTACCTGAATATCTTAATGAATTGTAGGAAGACACAGTGATGGACAGGAAGGTGAGGATAACACGTAGAGGAGATGTTGAGTACCTCAGAATTGGGCTCAAAGGTTCAAAGTCGAGTAGTGCAAAGTGGATGGAGATTGGGCAAGTGAGACAACAGTACCCTCACTTAGTCGATGCTTGAAAAAAAACCAACTTTTGGTGGTCCAAAAGCTTTTCAGTGGGAAGGCCGTGATCTGAATTGGATCCATAAAGACTAATCGGAAGAACCGTGGTTGTACCAAGTCAGGATAGACTTCAAAGAATTTAGAACAGTGATCAAAAACACCTCTAAACTAGTGGCAGATGGCAGCCAGCGTGGAACTATGAGGGCCTCGGTCAAAGCACGCTGACCGAGGCCCATGGAGACTGCGTGGGAGGCGAAATTAGCCCCTGGGAGGCACAGATCGGAAAACAGAGGGAGTTTTTTATGAAACCCTCAAAATGGAGAAGCTCTGAGCACTCAGTTGCATGAGAGTCGGGAAAACTGTGGGGAGAAAGGCTAAAGGCAAAGGCGGGACCCGTGCTCCAAAAACCAGCAGTATTGATCAGAGGCATCCCAGGGTGGTAAGCAGTTTCGGTGAAAATGAAGTGATTCCACTTAGCGCCCGATGCATGGCAGGTGGAGGAGAGAGAAAACTACTGCTCATCACACGCTAACGGTCGAGCAAGTCAACCACACAAAACAAGTGGATGGCATTGGATCTGGGGGCTCCAGATCTAACGGTTGAGAACGCGCCTAATGGAGAAGATGGAAATGACAGGGGATTAAGCCGCCATATGAAATAATTTGAAGTCTGAATTGACCGCCACGGTGGCAAATGACTCATTCTGTAACGTAACTGAAGAAACAAACCGACGAGGCAAGCTGGCGCAATTCACAGGAGGAAAAGTGGCCACTTCCTATGAGTCTGATGATGACGCCGAGACAGGGAACTCCAAGCGCAATTGTATCAGGCAATCCGCTGAAGTGGAAGAGGAATTGAACAGCCATGAGCTCGAATGGCTTTAAAGCCATGAACAAAGAACAGAAAACACACCCCGGAGAGGAACACCAAAAGACAGAAGACAGAGAAGAGAAGAACCAGTGAAGCAAAAAGTAGAAAGAAGACAGAAGGCCTGAGCTAACCAAAGGCAGCGTCGAGCACCAGAGAGCTTGAGAGATTCAAGCCATCCCTAAGAGTATCTGTCAGACCAAAGAGGTCAAAGAGTTGGCAAGGAAAAGAGTCTGGGTACTCTAGTGGCTTGGGGAATCCAAAAACCACCCTGCCACGCCAATATGTTTCAGGAGACTCATATTGGGCTCCTTCATTGTAATTCTCTACTTCAAGACATAATAAAAGAAGGTCACCACTGAGAGCTGGACCGGAGATGTAGCCCTGGAGGATAGGGTGAACTCCTTATTAATTTCTTGTGTTCTTGTATTTGCTTACTGTATTCCTCTGTTGTTTTCCCTTTCAAGTGTCTATGTATTTGCAATCTAATCGATCAGTTGCCTAAATAACATAGACACACACCAACATATGAGTCTGTAATACCTTCATTTAATAAATCTTTAACGGGGGTCACTCATAGGATGACTATCAGATCACACTGACTATTGGGACTGCGCAATGCATAGTTCCCACAATTAGTCAGTCACCCCTGTAAGTAAAAATTGTGCAATTCCTCTCATTAGATACCCTGGTTACTGCTTGATCATGGTGTGAAGTTAGATTTGTAAGAGCTAATATTTGCTTGCCATGAGTGTATGTTTTGTCCCACAGGTACCACACTCGTTAACCACTTCTCTCCAGTAGTCATTGTACCATGGCACCAAAGAGAGCTGCTTCAAGAGAGACCATTAAAAGAAGTATTGGGGAAGCAATTGAGAAAGTGCCAGTTTACTTGCCAATATATGCAGATTCCCAACTGTTTACAAGAAAGGAATCAACACTAACATGGCATCAAGACCAGCAGTAGTGGCAGAAGGCAGCAATCTAATACAAGATAAGGGAAAGAGGAAATTGTTGACATAATATAGGGAGAAAAAAGTTGCAGAGCGAAATTGCATTCAATCTTTATGCAAGAAGCTTTAACAGTAGAAGAAAAAGGAAGCAAGGGACAAAAACAGTAGAGCATAGGAAGAGAGAAGAGCATATCTTACAAGTAGCATAAATAAGATCGCAACAAGAAGAACAAGAACTGAAGGATGTGAGTCGAGAAGGAAAGAACAAGAAAAGAAGGAGAAACAAGAAGAAGAAAAAAGGCAAGGCACAATGACATAGAAAAATTACAAATAAAGGTTGATGAACTAGAAAATCCAGCAACTGAGGAAGAGAGTGAACAGATGCAGGTTCCCTCACCAAATCTAATAACAAGAATCAAGTCTTCATAGAGGTTGACAGGTACATGGAGCAGCTAAGGCGAGAGGCCACTAGGGATGACTTGGAGCTGAGCGCACCAAACATGCAGAAGCACACTGGTGGTCTTGTCATGGTCTACACCATGTTGCACATGCTTTAGGATGAGATGGACACACATTCCAAGACCATATACCAAGAAGCTATGGAGGCAAGAGTCGACTATCAGGAGGACACCATCAAGCAGTTTAGGGACATCATAACATAGTACCAAGCCTGCCATCAGTACATGACCAAGAATCATCAAGTGGAGGTTGCTAATTTGGTCTTGCCCCAAACTTAAAAGTCATAGTGTTGTGTCTTCTTAGGCTATCTCTAGTCTATTTTGTGTCACATGGGTACATGTGGAAAATGTATATTATTCTTAAATATGTTGTAAGTGAAATTCCAAGTGTCATTAGTGGAATGTGAACAGTCACTATATAATGTAAAGAGTTATTTGTAAAGAAGTTGAAGAGTCATGAGGGTAGTTGAAGAGTCACAAAGGGGAATTTAAAGGGTCACCCCACCCTTTGCTATAAATAGAACCTCATAACTCATATAACAAGCTTTTGGGAACCAAGCTTTTGGCTAGGCATTGCTTAGAGAAGGCTTAGAGTGTATTGTGACGAGCCTTGGCTTCTCCATAGCGTAGAGCAAGTACACGTCTTTGGAGGAGCAGACGGTGTTGACTGTAATGTTCCATTATTAGGGCTAGTGGTTGTCAGTGGTGTATGGATGGATGGAACTTTCACTTAATAATATAACTGAGCTAACACATTTTCATGCATATGTTGTTATTGTAGTTGGACTATTCTCGTTGCTTTAGTAATGTATGTTATTTAATTTATACATTTGTGTATGAGCTATACTCTATGCAATTGTAAGAATCTTGTTAGAGACGTGTTGTTAGATTAACTCGTCACTTTGGATTACGGATTATTTCTCTTTCAGCTTGTGATGTCATTCCGCTCGTATGTTCCTTTCAGGTTACATACTATTACAGGATTCTAAGGGGCACACTTCCTTTCGCCTTTGTGTGTTAGAACCCCCATGCATCTCACTTGACTCGTTGTTAGGTCACACACTTGATTCCAACAAAGTTATCATACTTACCTCTGCGCGTTATCGCAGTCAAGGCACTACTTTACTACCCATTGCTGGGACTCCTACTCCAAACAGTCTGAGGTCTAGTTGGGACTACTTCCCAGGGAGATCCCTTGATGAGTTGGTGGGTCCAACACCATCAACAGAATGAAAATTTGAAAATTCATCTATAGCAATGTGTGGAGAGTGCACTCATATTAGCATTGCTCACATGTTCTTTTCAAAACTTACAACACTCAATTATGTTGTTCATTTTGTTTCTCATGCCTTGATGTCAATTTTATATGTGTCATTGAATGGCTCTAGGAAGTGAGTTACAAATCACCATAAAATGGGAATTGAGACTTGGATTGATGAAGTATATATTCCAAGTGAATCGTGACATCAAATTACTACTAAGGGTGCCCCTTGACCATGAGTCCCATGGCCAAAGCTTGTTTTATTTAAAAATTCTAGAAACTAAGGTTTTACTCAATAATAGGTAATGTTAATTTTTGCATTAAGGCTTGGAATTTTGAAAACTCTACCTCAGGATCAATTGGAGAGTGTTTTCATGTTAGCTTTGCCCATACATGCTTACTAGAACTTATGACACTCAAATTATGCTACTTCTTTTCGGTTTTATGATTTAATGCTAATTTGTCATGTGTTCTTGAATGACTCTAGGATGTGAGTTGCAACTCACCATTAGATGAAAATTGGGACTTAGATTGATAAATTGTCAATTCCAATCAACTTATGACATTCGATACTACTAGGGGCTCCCCGCTACTATGACTCCCATGGCCCAAAGTTTGTTATATTTGATGATGGTGAAAATTGGGGTTTTGCTCAATAATAGGAAATGCTAAATTTGTAACAGAGCTTGAAATTTGAAAACACTACCTTGGGAGCATGTGGAGGAATGTGATTAAATTGACCTTTCCCATACACACTTGCCATAACTTACAACACAATTCTATTATTCATTTACGTTTTTATGATTTGGTGTTAATTTGCCATGTGTCCTTGAATGGATTTGGGCAGTGAGTTGCATCTCATCATAAAATGAAATTGAGACTTAGATTGATGAATTAAAGACATCGATATACTTATGACATTAAAGCATGGGTTGGGGGTAATTATGGCACTTAGGTTCACGATTTGAAGATTTTGAAAAGGTCACGGGTTAATTATGTGTAATTGAGGGTTACAAGTTAATAATTAGTGTACAAGTACTCGTAATTATGGGTACTTAGTGGTATTTGTGGGAACTTAATGATACTTAAGGGTAATTATAGGTAAATCCAACATGTCAATGTTATAGGGGGCATTACTAGCACTTATTTTAACTTTGGCTCTAATTTTTTCTAATAAAATGCCATTTTTCAGTGAAATGTTAAGTGCCACTTTTGACATAAAATCATTGTTAATTTCAACAAAATTAATACCCAATTTAGTGCTAATTTCAATAAGACAAAAATAAAACCAATACAATTTTCAAATTAATTTTAAATGTTAAACTAAATATAATGAATACCAACATCAACCTATAAAAATAACATTGAATTTAAAATAAAAAAATAAAACAAAAACCAAATACAAGATTTTTATGGTAATACACTAAGCATTCATCCATGAATTCATATTAAGAAAAAATTGCACAAGAACAAGGATGCTTTAATAATGACTTACATTATGCATGGAAAAATGAACGGGACTTGTAAAAAGCTTGAACCATTGTGCTCCAAATCCTCCAATATAATTACATTAAGTCTTACTTTTCTTACTTTGTATTCTTTATGTTTTTTCATTTTTATATATTTATTTAAATATTTTTGGGTTGAGAGACTCCCTACAACTCAGAATGGGAGAGATATTGTCACATTAAAAATATTAAAATAATAATTTAAATAAAAAATAAAAAATAGTAATAATAAAAAGATTAATGTTGACTATAATTAAAATATTTCAATTTGCATTTTAATTTGGAGTTGTCTATAATGCGACTTTTTGAAGATTCCGGTGACGAAATCCGGTGGAAGAAATGAGGTTAAATCTTGATTTTTAGCAGTTAAAATGGTTTTTTAACTACATATTTGGATTCAGCACCCTGAAAAACCCCTGGGAGCCATTGATTGTGCAGAAACTAGCTATGAAACTTGGGATTCCAATGAATTGCTGCCGGATTTTGACCGGAAAAATCCGCCGGAAAAACTTTCAAAAAGTCGCGTTATAGACTACTGCTTTTACTTTTACATAATTCTATATAGAGATATAAAGTAACCAAAAAAAAAACTTTTTATTACAAGAAATGTAATTTATATAGTACTTAATATGGAGATGAGATGACATGAAATAGTATTATTGGTATTACATGTTGTGTAATTCATTCTACATTTATTTTACATGTGATATTCAAAACAAAAATATATTAATAAAATAAATATTTCGTAAAATATTTAAATATCTATATTAAATAACATAATTTTATGTCTACTTTATATAGAGAAAAGTAAATTAATTTAAAAAAAAAAAACAAAACAAAACAAAACAAAACAAAAACAAACTTATTTTTTTACTTTCCATAAGTAGAGAGATGTGTGATTTATTTTATTTCTAATATAGAGTTGATATATAAGATTTTAAAAATATCAATGACAAAAAAAAAGTTTAACATAGGTTATAAATAAAATATTTCAATACCCACGTTGAGTAAAAGATTTTAACATGAAACACATATATAGAGAGAGAGATTGAGAGAATTTGTAGAGATTTCTACAAATCTAGTTATGATACCATGTAGAATTCCTTGTAGATTCAAACTATTATTTGTAGTATTCTAAAACAAGAGACTTGAATCTACTCTACTCATCAGTGCAAACAATTAGACGATCGCTAAATCACGAAGCGTACAAGAGAAAGAATTCAATAAGCACATTACACAATGATTTATTAGGGAAAGCCACAACTAAAAACCCTTGTTATTGGTATATTGCATTAATCATAAAATATGAAAAGATTACAATGCTTTGCTCAAGCCCAAGCAACCTCTGCACTATCTCTATCTATCTCATTGCTTCCTAGGCAAGCCTTGGATGAATACAATATGTTCTGCTCAACCTGCACAAGTATTTTCTATCCTCTGCCTGACTAACTACCTTTGGCCAATACTTAGCCAAATTCCTAGCCTTCCACGATCCTACTTCCTTGTGTTGTTCCCTTGGGAATTAGCCCCTATTTAATGGGGAAATTCCTCAATTATGAATTGTGCAATACTCATAGGCCTTCCTATGACTACATGCACCATCGATTTAATTTAGATGATTTTAGAGTTGATAGTACATTGTCCCTGAACTCCAATCTCAATTGGGTCTTTCTCTTATCTGATATGCATGAGTTAATTATGAGTGAATCTTCAGTTTATTGGTTGATCATTGCAGGTTACACCCCACTACAGTAGGTTACACCTCACTACTAGATTTCCCACTAATTCCTCCATCTGTTGGAAATAGTTTAACTAACTTTAACTCAGTTGGATTGAATTAAATAATTATAACTCAAAATAAACTCAATTAGTGCTCCTAATTGTAGGAGACACTCTACATGACTCTAGTAAGACCCTCAACTCGAATTAACTGAGCCAAATAAGTCAAACTAACTTAGTTAACTATTAAAAGTTGTCATGAGATGTGGAATTACAATTTATTTCCCAATTTAATTCAAGGAGAAATAGAATTATGATTTTTCTTGATTTTATTTTTAACATTTCTTGTTTCTATTTTCAACACTCTCTCTCAACAAGAAAGGAATTCAACTCTATCCTAATCTGGTACCTTTGGAATGTTCTGCATGCAACTCTTGTCATTGTTTTTATTACTACTGTAACTTCTACAACCAAAAAGAAGCATCCAAACTGAATAAATTGCGTCTGCCACTGTCTACTGGGAAAAAATGTGTTGTTGTTGACTCTGCTGCTCATTCTCTTGCTTTTTTGTCAACTTTGCTCTGCACTCCTCAGCATCTGATTGACACTAATCCCTGTATATTGGGACAATTGTGTTGTTGTTGACTCTCTACGGAGCCTCCTACTCTGTTGTCAACACTGCTCTGCACTCCTTAGAATTTCACTGACACTAATCCTCCTGCTAATGAATACTGTGGGTCCATGTAGCAAGGTATTGATCCATGAGACAAAAAAACACCTCAATGTACCCTGCCCAAATTTCTGCACTCTTGCAATTATTTCTTCACATTTCCCCACCTCTCACCTGGACATATGGTTGCATGTGCTCCCTCTACCCACTTGGCTCGAAATTTTCCCTTACTTTAGGTCTCTGTTTGAGTGGATATCTCCACTCGGTCTCCTCTCTACTTCTCCACAACTTGTTGAGGCTACATCTGAGGATGCTTTTGAGGTTGCATGTTGAGAGGTAATCCATGTTTCCTCTCAACCACCAAGTCTCTAACCTTTGCCTTGCTCCTCAAGGCTTTACATGCATGAGCTAAATTTGATCTACTCATACTACTATTGTTACTGCTCTGCTGCTGCAACTACTGCAATAATGAGTCTAATCTCCCCAGATCTTAAAGTACTAGCTTCCATAGGGCTACTCCCTCTGAAACTACACTCACTCTGAGTCTTGATCTCCCTATGGGAAATCTCTCTGCCCCTCAATCTACTAATATCAATGATCAAAACTCCTTTGTGTGTCACTAAACATTGGCTCATTAATCTGCCCACTAGCAACCTTATTGCTCTGTTAAGAAGTCTGCACATAGGGTCTTATGGATCTACCCTGAACTAGAGCTCCATCAATCTGCAAGGACAACTTCAAATTCTTCTCTTCTATTGTGATTTCAGCTCCAATACCATGTTGTGATTTCTACAAATCTAGCTCTAATACCATGTAAAAATTTCTACAAATCTAGCTTTGATACCATGTAGAAAATTTCTATAAAACTAGCTCTGATACCATGTAGAAATTTCTACAAATATAGATCTGATACA
Organism: Pinus taeda; assembly: GCA_000404065.3. NCBI lineage: Eukaryota > Viridiplantae > Streptophyta > Pinopsida > Pinales > Pinaceae > Pinus > Pinus taeda. The sequence goes on along the minus strand of APFE030008467.1, from coordinate 282,510 downwards.
ATGTAGAGATTTCTACAAATCTATCTTTGATACCATTTAGAAATTTCTACAAATCTAACTCTGATACCATGTAGAATTTTCTACAAATCTATCTCTGATACCATATAGAGATTTCTACAAATTTAGCTCTGATACCATGTAGAAATTCCTTGTAGATTCAAATTGCTAATTGTAATATGCTAAAACAAAAGACTTGAATCTACTCTATTCATCAACGGAAACAATTAAACGATCACAAAATCACGAAGCATACAAGAGAAAGAATTCAATCAACTCACTACAGAACGATTTCCTGGGGAAAGCCATAACTAAAAACCCTTGATATTTGTATTTTGCATTAAGCAGAAAATATGAGAAGATTACAATGCTTTGCTTAAGCCCAAGCAACCTCTGCACTATCTCTATCTATCTCATTGCTTCCTAGGCAAGCCTTGGATGAATACAATATGCTTTTCTCAACCTGCACAAGTATTTTCTGTCCTCTACCTGACTGACCACCTTTGGCCAATACTAGCCAAATTCTTAGTCTTCCAAGTTCTTACTTCCTTGTGATGTTCCCATAGTAATTATCCCCTATTTAATGGGGAAATTCCTCAATATGAATTGTTCAATCCTCATAAGCCTTCCTCTTACTGCATGCACCATCGATTTAATTTAGAATATTTTACAACTGATAGTACATTGTCCCTGAACTCCAATCTCAATTGGTTCTTTCTCTGATCTAACATGCATGAGTTAATTATGAGTGAATATTTAGTTTAATAGTTGATCATTGCAGGTTACACCCCACTACAACAAGCTACACCCTGTTATTGTAGGTTACAACGCACTGCTGCAGGTAACACCTCATCGCTGGATCTCCCACTAATTCCTCCATCAGCTGGAACTAGTTTAACTGAATTTAACTCAGTTGGACTGAATTAAATAATTACAACTCAAAATAAACTCAACTAATGCTCTTAATTGTAGGAGACACTCTTCATGACTCTAGTTAGACCCTCAACTCGAATTAACTGAGCTAGCTAATTCAAACTAACTTAGTTAACTATTACAAATTGTCATGAGATGTTGAATTACAATTTAATTCAAGGACAAATTAAATTAGGAATTTTCTTGATGTTATTTTTAACATTTCTTATTGTTATTTTCAACAAAATTCTTATTCCATTAATAATTACTTTCTAATTTAATGTATGAGGGATATTTGTAATTCTTTCAATACTTAATATGGATTTATTATGTAATATTTAGAAAATATTAATAATAAAGATAATTCAATATAATGTGGAGAATGTGAATTGTAAATAAAATATTTCAACAATCAACTTCATATATATTAAAATATTTCAATGTCAACTATATATATATATATATATATATATATATATATAGATATTTCAATGTCAACTACATATATATTATATCAGCCTAGATCCATCTTAACTCCGGATCTACCAAGTGTAAAAAAGATCAAATCTTCTTTTCAATCTAAAATATGTTTGCATCCTCAAGATATTTTTATTAAATTTCTCATTTGTATATATTTATTTCAATATTTTTAATTAAGATTAAATTTACTATTTTATTATTTGATAAATCTTATATATATTTTTATTATTTTGTTATTGTTAATTATAAATATTTTAAGATGTTTAATCTATTTAATTTAAATATATTATTATATCAATTTTATTTGTTCTTTATTATTTATATTTAGTGGATTATTATTATTTTGCTTTCAAAATTGTTGAGTTTTGACTTGTTTATTTTCTTGGGGTTTTCACATTTTTTTTTAATGAGACGGATAGCAATATTTTATATCAAAATCTAGAAATAGGCCAAGTCCCTTATGTACATAAGAAGTCCAGTCTCAGAAACATATAGAGTTTTTTCTATTGATACCTTAATTCTACCCTCTTTATTTATATATCCTACCATTACATCGTTTATACTAAAAACTTCCCAAAACACCCCATAGAGTTTTACAATCTAGCATAACATATAAAAATAAAGACAGGCTACCCGCGACCATCTTATTCTGTAGCATCTTGAGCAGCACCAAAACGATGGCTTAGGTTCAAATTATTCTCAGCAAATGGCGCAAGGGCATTGTTCATGGCACCTTCAGCAACCTCCGCCATTGGCATATGAACATCACGCAAACCGAATACTTCCTTTAACATGCCTAAAGGGGTTGTTTCAACCTTTACCTCAATATTATCAACTTTAAACTTCAAGTTTATCATCCCGATATTCAGAGTTTCCATGGACTTTTGCAACAGTTCCATATCTTTCCCTAACCCTGCTAAATGAGTCAACACAATAATCGTCTGGTCTTGGTTCTCCTTCACAACTTGCTTGGATGATTTGTCAATCATCTCCCCTACATTTCCGTTGCTCCCTGGATCCTCGGCACCATTCTCGTTGCCAGAATTCGTTGTTTCCATCTTCCTCACTATCCTTGCATGCACGAGAACAATATATTCCTCAACTACATGACCCATCTTCTATATATAACCATGTGGTCGTTATAGAAGAGACTCCCATCTTATCGATATTAATTGTATTCCCTGCCTGCAACTCCTTCAAGGCACACTCCTTCGTCTGCAACACCGTCGAAATATATTCAGAGTGATACTCTAATGTACTGAACAAGATCTCACCAGCTTCCACCATTAATAACCAGTTGGTAGATATCCACTTGTCCTACAGCGTGACCTCTTTTCCCAGTCGCGACCATCTGTGTTTTAATACCCAATTACCTTCACCACCCTCCAATGGTCCCTTCGCCATCCCCGAGATTTTAATTAATAAGCTCAGTGTCGTGATTATCCCAATGACCCTTCTGTACTCGAGGAAGTGTGAATATATGTCATTCATTATGGTACATGGCATTGATTAATATCCCCATCAATATGTAATACTCCTTACGCTAATGGCGCTCCCACATTAGCTTGGTAGTCGACCTTTTGATTATTATCCTTTTTAACATGAAAAAGTTTAACTTCGTTGAAATTTTTAAGCAGGATCACAGTCCCAATTAATAATGAGGAGGTTTCAGACTCAATTGGTTGTTCACTTTTGAGGAGCGATATACATTTTTGGATCACCACCATTGAGCCGCCTATAATAATCAAATTTTATATACCTTTGGTGATGCTTATCATCAAGCCTTGCCAAAGAGAGAGCGCTTCGACTTGGTTATTCGAAACTTTCTCGAGTCCCAAGCAAACTTTTTTTAATATTTTTCTTCGAGGTTAAAAATCACCACTCTCGCTCCCGCCTCCCCGACAATTTCTTATTATTGTTTCTATTTTATTTTCTTATTATTGTTTCTATTTTATTTCCTTGTTATTGTTTCTATTGATTTCAATTTCTTTTGATATCTCTATTAATATTTATATTCTTTTTGTACAACTTTACTCATGATTTCTTGCTTTCAACCTTGAAATGAGTGAATGATTCACTCAAAATATGTCGTCACGTAATTCATGGTAGCAACCAAAAACACCAAAACTTAACTTATGATAATGTACTAAGAAATACCCCATATCAAGATGTTAGCCATATGTTTAAATGGCATGTAATTTTTAAACTATATTTGGCCAACTTTTGTATTTCCTTTGAGTAAAATATATGGACCTCAATGTATTTGTTGCATAGATAACATTTACATTATTCCCCAACTTAACAACACCTTAATTGTTACCATACAATAGAACAATAGGTTCTTTCTATATCAAACCAACTTTAGTTAACAACATTCTCAACCAAACTCCTTCACATCTTACATTTAATGAGCCTCTATACTTGACCTGTATTGAAGATAGAACAATTGTACACTACTTCTTATTGCTCTAAGTCGTAGCTATTGAATCAACAATAGATGGATCACAAAATGAGGACATCCTATCATCCACACGTCCAATTGAATTAAAGTATATGAATCCAACTATCCAACTAATTTCGATTTCTCCATATGCTAAGAAATTCAAATCCCTGATTTAATCAACCTCTCATATCTTGGAATTACCTTTTCTACTTTCTAGAAACTTTTTAGTAATGGTCCAATAAATTTCATTACTTACCCGTTACTTATAAAAGGTTTTGCTAAAACCGGATGCGGGTGTTTTAATGCCACATTAATGGAAGGGCTCTCTTGCACCGGCATCTGGTCCTGCAAGTGGCAGGATCGCACAATTCTCAACGCCTCCCCTTGGATAAAGCAAGCTCACACAGGGTACTTGTTGATCACTTGGCATTCCGAATTTACTGCTCCATTCGATCGAGAAACTTTGCCTGAGGTTTTACTTATGGGGTCGTCGGCTCTCTCATCTATCATTTCCCCCTGGCCTTCCTACATTAGCTTGCTTCAGACTCTGTATTCCTGCAGCGCTTCGGATGCAACCTTAAATGTCTGTTTTCTGAATTGTAAGTGGCTCCCTTACTTCGGCACCTGCTTTGCTTCGGCCTGCTTCAATTCCCCTGTAAACTGTCTGTGCATTTTGATAATGGTGCACCAACGTGTCTATAGTTGCAATGGTGGTAGGTGTGGAGGTCGTGGGCGAACTCAGCCTGCTCCATCGCCTGATATCCCTATGGCTCCTGTGTCCCCTCCCTCAACAATTCCGCAACAGAACAGTTATGGTGGTATGCCCTTCCCGCATAACACCTTCCAGACCACCCATTTCAAATTTCACAGTCGTCTCAACAAGCCTATTCTCTCGGCCAGCATCACTGTCATCTTTGCGGAGGAAGAAGCTCGGCTTAGCGCTTCTGTGCATACCTCGGTGACGCTGTCTCAGGGTGGCCATGGAAGCAAGCAGTATGGAGAAGACGTGGGCAATGTGTTCAATTACAATGATGTGCAGGCAGAGGGAAGTGTGCCTGAGGGCATCAAGCCACCTGATGGCAACCTCCAAGGAGTCTCGGGCTCTGTTAACCCGGCGAGTTGTTCCTGTGGCATCCGGCGTTCGGAGGCTCTTCCAGGTGGCAGTGGTTTGGATGCTGAGGATACAGTAGGCGATCTTTGGGTGGGCAATTCTTGTCAGGTGGTGGAGGAAGTTAAGGACCATGACACGGTCGTTTGATGCCTCCTAAGCCCTGCTTGCTTCCCTAGCTTTTCTCTCTGCTCTCCAGGTCACTACGTTATGTTTATTTGGTTTTGATAATGTATTTTTGCAATAGGTCTTCGGTTCTGCAGTTGTTTTTGCCTCTGGGTATATGGTCAGTATAGATAGCATGGTTACAGCCCTCCATATGACCTTTCTATGGTTTTCCAACATGCTCAGTTCTCAATGTATGGTTTTTGGGAATTTTGTATCTGGTTTTCCCATCCTTGGGATAGTCTGGATGTGCTGATGGACAGTTTTAGCTCTGCTCTGAGGTCTCGACCTCCTTGTAAATGTATTTTTATTTTCTTTTAATAGAATTAGTATTTACGGAGAAAAAAATAAAAGGTTTTGCTAATGACCTTCTCATTTCATATTTAGTCATCTTCATGTTAAGATGCATTGGGTTGTTGCATTCATTTAAATTAGTGATCCATTTAAGTGTTGTATGATCATTTTCATTAAGTCCTTGGCACACTTTGCTTGAGATGGAAAATTTTCTTTAAATTTATGTCAAAACTCCATTCCAAGATAATAATGCAACACACCAAGGTCTATCATCTCAAAAGTGTGTAGTTTGAAAATTTTCCTTAGATTGATTTCAACCTTAGTATTATCTATCAAGATCAAATCATCAACACACAAATATTTTAGTAATAACTCTCCATTTGAGTGGTCTTCGCAAAGGGTTAATATTTAAGTCACTCATCTTATATTTCACTTCTTTTAAATGTCCATCTATTCATGTGTACCAAGATCTCAATGCTTTCTTTAATCCATGTAATTCCTTATGTAATTTGTAGATGAAAATCTCCTTTCGAGGTTACACATATTCCTCCATGTAGACTTATGTGTCAAAAAAGCAATTGCCATGTCCATTTGATGAATTATCCGAGATACACATTGTCTTAGCATTATTAACACTATTCTAAGGGTCATCATATTTATTATAGGTGCAAAGGTTTCTACAATGTCAAAACCTTCTTGTTATGAATGATGTTTGACTACAATTCCATCAAACTTGTATTTTATGGCTCAAATATTAATTTATAACCTTGAGCTTTCTCGTTTGCAAGCAATTCAACCAAATCCTAAGTTTCTATGAATATAATCAATCATCACGCTACACAACTTTACAACATTCATCTTTCTCAAGTACCTATTCATAATTCTAAGGTTCATTTGTGCTCACCATGGTTATCATAAGTGCAAATTAATTGTAGATGACTTTTACAAGCATGCATTTCTTTCAAGATGCACTTTCTTCGTTTGTGTACTTCTCATCTTTCTTTTGGTAACCACACCATCCAATCCCCTAAAGTTAACGCAAGAGTCTCAAAGTGTTTTCATAAAGCACCTAGGTGTATTTTACAATATATGAGTCTCTACAAGGTCTTAGTTAACTTCATCTTTCTCATATAGATCTTCCATTGATTGAAGTAAATGAGTTGCCATGCAATAACAAAAAAATTCTCTCTCTTTTAAAATTATGCTTCCTTCATGAAAAATAACATTGTGCTTCTTCACATATTATGGTTCCCCTAGGTCCCATTTTAATTGTGCATCATAACCAAAAACATGCATTTATGACCTTTATCAACCAACTTTGTAACATAGTTATCGATCAAACGAGAAAATTACCGATTACCCGGTTTTTTTTTAGGTAGCAAAAAAAAGCACTCGAATTTGAAAAGTGGTTATTCAAAATAACCTTTTTTTAGCATATTTTTAGCACTTTAAATTTTCTTATGAACAATTTTTTTTAGATATGAGTGATTTTCATGTTGATTTTTAAAAGTGTTGATGCAACATCAACCCCTTTTTTCTAGAGGGTTTAGTTTTGACACTTAACATTTTCTAATGCCTCCTTCTTCCTTGAGATATTTATTTTCAAGTGTATTTATGTATTTGTGTTTTTATCTTGTTTTTATTTTCAATTTTTTTTGTAATAAAATCTTCATTGCTTTGAATAGTTAAAGAAATTTAAAAAGGGTCATTATTTTAAAGTTAAGATTTTTTGTATGTTTATGCATTGTTAATTAATATTTCAATTCACAACAAATAGTTGTCGCTAAAAAACCAATATTTTTAAACATATGACAAAAAAATAAACGTTTTCAATATAAATACAATGCAAAAAATACACATTTTGAGATTTTTTTGTTTAAAATGACATGTTAAATAAACAATTTTTATGGGAAAATCTTAACAACGAAACTTTAAAAAATGGCATTTTTTTAAAAAAAAAAGTCAAAAATTGATAGTAATGATAGTTTTTTTTGCAAAAGATAATGATTCACATAAAATTTAAAGTGAAAATTAGATAATACAAATATTAAACATTTAACAACAATAATGAAATACTCATTCTTCTCATAAAATTTCAAAGTCTAAACATTACGAATAAAATTGATGAATAAATCTCAAAATTGAGCTTTATTTGCAAACATAGCTTAAACTTAATCAATAATATCAACTAATCCATGTTCAACATCTTCTAGCCCTTTATTAATGTCTTTTTCCACAATATTTTTTGCTTCAATTTGGTCATTGTCCTCTTCTAATGGATCTTTCATGTCTACAAATCTTCCAAAGTGTAATTTTACAAATCTTCCAAAGTGTAATTTTCCAATCATTCCATATAATGGTGGTTGAGGTTCCTTTGCCCTTTTTGCTACACGTGATTCATTAAAATCCCCTTTCCTCAAACCAACTTCTTGCGTTGCATCTGGAAGAAATTGAAGAACATTAATTCTTTGTTGAATAAAATTGCATTGTAGTGAGTCTTTTTCAATGGCAATGCAATTTTTTCCTTTTTGTAGGAAACATACTAGTGTTGTACCTAATCATCAAGTACAAAAGAAATAATTAAGTAAATTAGTATAAACACACACACACACATATATATATAAATTGAAGTTTATATAATAAAACTTACCTGAACCTGAGAATAAATCCAAAACCCAATCTCTTTCATTTGAACACAAATATATAAGATAGTTATTCAATGCTTGTGGTTTTTGATAAATGTTAACTATCTCTCATTTTTCATCTTTATCCTCATATGTTAGTTTTCTTACGACAACATCATGAACTAGTACTTGACTATGACCCTTTCCATCTACTCAATTCAAAGGAATAAGCTTATAACTGTTATCTTTTGTCCAACATTCAACATGGATGAACTCACAATCATTTATAATAGCCTGATCTTCGAAAGAAACAAGATTTTACTTTTCCCTATAACATGAAATACTAAAAGTTTAATTAACTCGTACATAAATAAATTCTTTTAACATTAATCAAACATACAATTTAGTTTCTTACCATGTAAGCTACATCCTTGAGTTTGTTTTTCCCTTGAAGCTTGTTAATAACATTGCAAGTTGTGTTTCTGAATGAAATGTCACAAATCTCCAAAGTGGTGATGTTGTGACTTCTTGAAAGCCTGTAACCACTTTACTAAAAATTTGATAATTATAAGGTTCACTATCATATCCAATATTTGGGAAATTCAAACCATGAAGAATATCTGCAATAACTAGGGCATGTTCCCTTTTAGGTATGAGTTTTATAATGTCTTCATAATCACCTTGTATTATTTGATATTGGATAGTGTCGAGTCCATTCCAAATGAAATGAGTAAGAGTAGGATCAAGTTTAACATTCCTAAGATGTTGTTTTCTCAACATTTTCATCTTAATTTTTTCAATAAAGCTTTTGAAATTACTTGGTACTCCATCTGCATCCTTCTTCAACATATTTAATGAAATAAAAAATATATATGTATAAGTAATAAAATAAAAATAGTTTACATATGAATAAAATGAATGTATAAATCAACATACTTTTTTGAATGCAAGATAAAAATCTTTAAGTGTTGTTGTAGAACTTGATTCTAGATAGTTGCGCACAACATCATCCCAACTCTCTTCATTCAACATTTTAACCATATGTTCTGGTATTTTCATATAAATCTTCTGACTGAATAAATAAAGTAAAAATTGTTAATATAGTGATATGTATAACAAATACTACCAATAACGATATGTTGTATTTAAAAGAAAATTATAATCCAAGAAAAAATAAAAACAATTCAACAGACTTGTTTTTGAAATTCTGCACACATTTCATCCATTGATAATTCACCTGACTTCACATGGCACAATATTGATTTGATTAGTTTCTCATCCTTTAGTCCTTGTATTGTTATCCAAGGTGTGATAGTCATATCATTTGGAAGTTTTCATTTCAGGACTTGTCTTACTGTTGGTACGTATTATGGATTTACACTTTTTAACCTTTTTATTTTTTATGGAAATACTCTCCCACCGCTCAAACATTTCATCAATTAATTCTCATAGCTCCCGAGTTCTAAATTCCAATTGAAAAATGTTATCTATGCCTGCGAATAAATGTGAATTTACTTTGCCACCTTTTGAATCGATTTTATCTTCAATTTGATAACATGTTTCCATTAAACATTCCTTCTGAAAGCTTAGACTGGCTTTTGTCTTATCCCCACCACATTTCTCTACAAAATCATTATGAATAAATCTGACCCTTTGGATGAAAGTCATAGACATTTTATATTCATTATCTGCATTATGATCCCATGCCAATAACTTTGCTTATGTTTCTGTTAAACCAGCGTAAATGATGCATCTCACTTTTTCAAAAAAGAAAGTTATTGGGATATTCCTCAATCAACTATCTTTTTGTCTCTGCTAAATGGTTCCCTCCAATTATGTAATATTTATATTCAAAATACCGTGTCCTATCAAATTCTTGTTTATTGGGAACTTCATTTGGATCAACAAGAACCACATAATCCACCACATGTGCATATGGATTGAACCTGAACAAATGTTTTAAGATTATGCACATGTAGGTGATGTGCCTTTCTAATTTGATATTGAGATTTTCCTTCATTTGGTCTATAGAATTCACTGACATTAAGTTGAAATGTTTGGCCACCATTAATTAATTTATTCTTCCTCAAGTGATCTCGAATGGCATTTTGTTTTGTTTTAATAATGCCATCCTCTAACTCAGCACCTCGTGTTATGATTTCTCTGATTCTTTTGGAGTTTTTATTTTTTTCTTCACTATTGCCCATGATTTTTAGATATTGACCAACATTTGATTTCTTCTTCTTACCGGTTAACATATCTTCTTCTTGATAAACAAGCTCTTCATCATCAACTAGAAGAGAGATATATGTTGCCATTTTTATATTTGGTGTTTTATTTCTTTTATCCTTTGCAACAACATCTTTAACCTTCTTATCACTAATGGTAACATACTTTTCAACTTCAGCTTCCACATCTTCAAAAGCAACATGTTTAGCTTTACTAGATTGACCCACCTTAATGATTCTTTGTTGATCCCTTGTATGTACTATTGTAGTGTCATGATTTATTTCTTTTTGCTCCCTTCTCATTTCTTCTTTTGTCTCCATGTGGAAACTGCTGATCACAATCATAATATTTGGCTCCATATAATAAATACCCTCTAGATTAAAAGACTCTCAGCAAAATCCTGTGAAACAAAATACAATATGTCAATGATCAATAATTTATAAAAAATAAAAATAATGATCCTTAAAATAATGCATAACACATAAATATAAATAAGCATACTTACAATGTTGCTTGCGATTTATTCACACAACTGTGTAGATTCTTCATATGTGTCACACTGGACCTTTAAGAGACGATATCTGACATTTTCACGTGTATTGGCCAATCTTGCAAGAACATAAACAATCTCTGTATTTGGCACCAAATGTATGTCTCGTACTCTACCCATCACCTCATATGATTCACCAAAGTTAATCATACCACAATATAGATAGATATGTACACCATCATTGGTTTCATTGTCTTTAAGATGCCATGAAAAAAATATTTTATTTATTTCTCGTGCATTCTTCCATTCTGAAATAAGTTGATTGTACCTACTTGACTTTTATTACGTTCCTTAGTTTGAGCGTGTTCAATAGTATTCCAGCTGCAACTTTAGATGACACAGTTGCTGCCCTTGGTCCAGAAACATTCACGGAGATCTTTTTCAATGCCATCTTCCTAATATCAGCCTGAAGGGTTAACTCAGTTGGTCAAGTTCCCATTGTTAAGTACCTCGCTAATTGGGAGGTCACTGGGTCAAATCTCGTTGATGCCCTTGGGGTTAGGCCTTGCTTGTTTGGTTGGCGGGTTGATCTACCTAGATTTTTCCTGTGGATGTAGCAACCACCCAGTGTCCGTGAACCACCCTTAAAAAAAACACATATCTTGATTAAATGAATTTTTTTTAATAACAATATAAATTTTTAAATAAATTCATTTAAATTACATTTAAAAAATGTTTTAAAAATAAAATTATATATTATATTATATATCATTTTTTCCCAAATTAAATTATATAACTTAATTTCAAGAAACTATATTTGTTTTACTTTATAATGTTATTTAAAAAAAAAAACCAAAAACAACACACTTATATAATACTGTGCTTTATATATATTTTTAAAATTTATTATTTAAAAATTATAATTCTTTTTTTTTTATTTAAATTGTATTTACTGTTTTTTTTAATATATATAGTTTATTAAACGGGTTGATTTCTAAAATCGACCCCTAGCCAGCAGGGTCGGAGGCTGACATGCCAACCAGCCTCCAACCACCACACCCCGGCGTTTATAATTATATATATATATATTTATATATATATTATATATATATATATCATAATATATTATTATATATATTTAAATAAAAATTAAAGTATTAATTTTTTTTACTAAGAAAAAACGAATTAATTTTTAAAAAAATTAACTTTTTCTTTTAATAAAAAAAATTAATATAATAATAATAATTATTTTTTAATATATTATTATATATAAAAAATAAAATTATGAAATATTTTATTTTTAAAAAACAAAAATATATTTCATCATTAAACATAAAATAAATAAAAATAAACAATTTATTTTTTACATTAATTGTTCGCTGTTAGAGAGGGCATAATATATCATATTATATATAACTATTTTTTTTATGGGAATGGTTTTTTTGTTCTTCTATTTCATGGAGGACCCCAACTACCCTTTAAAAAAGTTAATTTTTTCACCTAAAAATCCTACAAATTTGAGTTGTTGTTTTTTTCTTTTTTGCTTTTTTTTTATCATTTTCACTATAAAAATATAAAAAATAGGGTTTTTAATGTGGTTTTTCCCATAAAATATGACATTGCAAAAAAAAAAAACAGTAAAAAAAGGACTTGGAGGATGAAAACCATACAAAAATAGAATTTTTCCAAATTCATCTTTAAAAGGTCAAACTATAAGGAAAACTAACCTTTCAAATGCAAAAAACTCTCGTTCAATGTGTTATCAATGCTAATGCAGTGCCTCCGCAAAATTGCTCTAAACGTTTTAACAAAACCTAGAAGACTTGATGTGATGTGGTGAATAGAAACAATGATTGTTATTATAGATTGTGGGATTGCTTTAGCATTTCTCAAATGTAGGATTAAAATTAAAATTAAGAAAATTAATAAGTAGTTAATATTATAGGTTTACATTAACTTTTATTCAAGGCTCGCTAAAAAATAAAATATAAATTATTCAAATTAATTTAGTGACGCAATAAATGTTTTTTTTTTTTTTTTTTTTTTTTTTTTTTTTTTTTTTTTTTTTTTTTTTTTTTTTTTTTTGAATTGGACTAATTCTATTGATAAAAATATGGTACAAGAAGATACAATCAAAAGAGACAGAAAACCGTCAACCGGAAGTGATAGGACTATCAACCTCGGTTCCGGAGAAGAAGTGAAACAAGCAAGAAGCTACAGCGTATGGCTGGAAGCAAGAAAAAGACTGACTTCTACCCAGAATGATTTGAAGTCTCAACACGAAGCTTTTTCCCTTTCCTTTTTTTGACTTCGACCTAACCTTCGTGGGATGAATGAGCAATAGCAACTTCAAGATTGGGGCTCTCCACAGGGGAGCCCTCCTTTTCTGAATCAGGGGAGGAGGTCAAGTGGACGCGTTTCTGAGCGGTGGCTGTATCGGAGGACTGCGCTGGACCATCGGTGGAAGGGACCACAGTATGAGGGGCTTGATCCTTTTCCACATCGATACCTTTGTCTTCAGAGCTGGAGGAATCAGAATCCTCGACTGGAGGTGGAGAGCAAGGAGCCCATCGTTTGGACTTGGGCTTGGAGAGGTTATCCTTATTCTTTTTTGCCGGGCGAGATGGGCAGGTGTTCTGCAAATGCCCTGATTGGCGGCAATGGCGACAACGGAATGCAGTATTTTCGTAATCCAGTGTCTGGGACCAGAAAAAGTCATTTATCTTGAGATTGATTTGGTCTGGTATTCCTTTGCTCAAATCTAACTCCACACATATTCTGGCATATGAGTAGAGACCTTTGGATTCCCGCCAGTAGTCTCCCATAAGGAAACTGCCCAAGGTGTTGCCTATAGCTCTGTAGACACGTATATGTCATAAGTGAACAGGTAAGTTTGGAAGCCTGATCCATACAGGTGTCCTGGTAATGACTGTTGTTGCTGGATCAAAATCTGGGAACCAAGGAGTCAAGAAGAGCCCCGCAGTTCCCATGAACCAAGGGCCTTCTTCTAAGGCCTTTTCATAATGCTTACTATTATCAAATAGAACAATGAAGTAACCTTTTGAACAGAAACTGATCTTACAATGATGAGTCCAGTTTTCATGGATCCATGCATAGAGATCCTGAGAACGCGGTCACAATCCGTTAAATCTGCAAATGATGGCTCTTTCTGCAAATTCTTGAAGTTGGGATGCAAGCTCTTCATGGGAGATTTCAATAGAGGGAACTTCATCTATCTTATCAACCAGAAAGGGCTTAGGTGTAAGAGCCTCCAGGGGTTTGGGGTTCTCAGAGTATACTGCATCTTTGTATGAAAAGGGACGAGCAGAAGATGGTTGTCCCACTGCACCTCCTCTCAGGCGAAGGGTTACCACCAAAGAGCTGTTCCTGGTAATGCTGTAAGAAGAGAGGGGAAGAAGGTCTTCAAGTTGTTTACCTTGAAAGAGAAGTCTTTGAAGGCCTGAAGGGATCCCAACCCTCCTTTCTAGGTCCAGTTTGAGATCCAGCACCAGATCTGTAGGACTGACCCATTGTAGGATGGTTCTGCCTGTAGGCTGAGAAATTTGGATCTGAAAGGGGTCAAAGAAGTGCCTAGACCCAGTGTTAGGGCTTCTTGTACTTCCTAGAGCAGATCTGCCATAGTGATTTTCCATTCGGGGTGTCAGATCTGCAAGATCTTAGCCGATCTGTCTATTGAGAACCCGATCTGATTGATCTATGTCGAATCGTTTGATTGCTCTGTAGCCATGGCTGCCCACCGCGAAGATATCGGCTCCATGCCTATCCCCGGCTTCGCACAGGACGTTTCTGGCGTCGCCCACCACCATCTCTGATTCAAACTCGCGAACGGATCTACTCTGGCATAATCCTTTGGTGTGATCCAGGGTTCTAGTCCTGATTCTCTTTAGATCCAGTTCCCCAATTGGTAAGACATCCATCGCGCCAAGGCCTACCAAGCGCAAAACGCTGGTTGCAATGGAGCGAGCATGGACCAGATATGTTTTGAAGGGCGGATCTGCAGGGGAGGGAGATACCAGATACTCCAAAACCCATTGTAGCGCATTGCCGCTCTGCTGCAATCTGTAAGAGGAAGAAAAAGAAGGCATTAGGGCTGTCAACCCTCCAAACCCTAGAGCCATTGCAGAGCTCAGTCGGTCGTTCGACATTTTTTCCGTGACGCAATCAATGTTAAACAACTTAAATAAAAAAATTATTTTAGTTTCGAAGGAATGCATTAAATGAATATTTTGTGGATATATTGAATAGAAAGTAGGGTGAAATTTTTCGATTCTAAAAGTTTAGTAATATGTTTTCAAATACATTTTAGATGAAAATTTTGGAGGGAGATATTTCAAACGAATATTTTTAAGGGAAAAATTTTAGTGAAAATTTTGGAGGGAAATATTTCAAACAAAATTTTTGGAGGGAAAAATTTAGCGAAATTTTTGGGGGTAAACTTTGTAGGGAAAATTTTGGGGGGAACGTTGGAGGGAAAAGTTTTAGCGAAAAAAAATTGGGGGGAATTTTAGAGGGAAATTTTCAATCTTTAAGTTGTATATTGTCATTGGGAGAGAGTGCATTTGTATCATTCAACATCTTATGTTTGAAAGTCATGGATTCTTCTGATAGTGAAGTTTTTCTTTCTACAACATCAACATCTTCATCAAGCAACAACTCTATTCATATTGATAAACATAATAGGAATTCGTTCACTATGAATAGAGAACCAAATTTTCCACTTGGTCCTAATACTAAAGATGATGAGAAGAGCATTAATGAAGGGTAGAAAAAAGAAATTTATGTAAATCAAGTATCAATTATTCCACTTAGTCCTAATCCTGAGGATTATGAGAGCACTAGTGATGAAGGGCATGATGAAGAATTTCCAGAGTCAAAATTTCCACTTAGTCCCAATCCTAAGGATTATGATAGCACCAATAATAAAGGAGGGAATTAAGAATTTCCAGAGTCAATTTTTCCACTTCATCTTAATCCTAAGAATTATGAGAGCACCACTGATGAAGGGGGGCATGAAGAATTTCCAAAGTCAAATTTTCCACTTTGTCTTAATCCTGAGGATTATAATAGCACCACTGATGACGGGGGGGATTAAGAATTTCCAATAAATAGAGATTCAAAGCTTCCACTTAGTCCTAATCCTAAGGATTATGAGAGCACCAGCTAGGAAGGAGAGGGGGTGGGATGAAGAATTTCCAGTTAAAAGAGATTCAAAGCTTCCACTTAGTCCTAATCCTAAGGATTATGAGAGCAGCACTGACGAAGGGGAGGCTAAAGAATTTCGATTAAATAGAGATTCGATGTTTCCACTTAGTCATAATCCTAAGGATTATGAGACCACCACTGATGAAGGTGATCTATTATTGAATGTTAATTTTGTTGTGCTAATTTCAATTATAGCTTTATAAACACATGCTTGTTCATTGCTTCCTGTGCATAGGTTTCCTTAGGTTGTTTGGTGATTGTAAATAGGTAAATTTCCTCAAATTTAATGTGACATTCATGAGCAAATTATCTTAAAAGACAAGTGTTGAACAACAACAATGAAAAGTACAACAAACCATCAAATAGACACTTAACACAGTGTTTTGATGAAGGATTTCACCCCTCCTTGGCTACATCTTCTTGGTCCAGCTTCCATGGCTTGGGCCTCTATATTAGCTCAATATGGCAAAAATGATGTTTACAAAACTCTACTACTCCTGATACCTACCCCAATGTGTTCAAAATGTCGAAATTAGCTAGGAACACCTTTTCTTGAGCTCCATTTGGTCAAAAAATGCTCCGGTTATGACTCAAACAGTTTCTTCCTAGAAAAACTCCTCCAAATCTGGAATAAATCCAGTTAAGGTCGCTAAACTTGGAGAAAAAGTCGGATTTAGTGGTATCGCTAAAAACGTCATCGATTTAAACTACGGGTTAATTATAGTTAAACCTAGATTAACTGGAAGATTAGCGATAAGAACGGTTTTTGTGGTTGACTATTCTGTAACCATTGGCAGTTTAGGCGAAGGTCACATGTTGCATTAACCATCGTAGTCGTGGTCTGTTAGTTTTGTCCGTCGGGTCAACTGACCTCCACCGTAACCATCAAGTATGTGTTCACATGGTGTGTATTAATCGTGATTGTTGTGGTTTATGGAGTTGCTGGTTGATAACTATTTGGTGTTAACTGTGGCGCATTCGCATGGGGAGGGCTGGCCTGCGAGCTGCTCCCCCCCCCATCCACCAGCCTTAAACGCAATACAACTCAAATATGTATGGTGAAGTACAGTGGTAAGCAACATGCGGTAGCGGAGGTGGTAGAAAGCTTTGGTCTGCGAATAAGAGGTTGCGAGGTCGAACCCTAGTGCCTTCATAACATTTTGTTACACTGCATCGAGGCCGACTTTTGGGGAGGGACATGTGGCGGCCTTCAGGCTTGCCACTTGTCCCCTCCTCATTGGTCTACCTTCGTCCACTAATAACCTGCCACGTCATTAATATGAAACCTAGTAAAAATTTGACACTTATCGGAGCATCATTGAATGTTGACCGTACATTAACCCTACTTAGTCACTTGCCACGTCAGCGGTACGGATTGCTGACTATGCAGTGATTGGGCATTTTTTTTTGCAAAATTTCACCTGTTTAACAAAGTGAACAAAACTCAGTAACTCCCTCATACGAACTCGGTTTTTAGTGAAACAAGTTGTGTTAGGATCATTTTTCTGAGACGAACGCGGTCATTCAGGTTTCAAGCCATTCTGAGAACTTTGATTTTTGTGCTAAATACTGAGTGCCTGATCAGAAGGGGACGATGAAAAATTTCCTGCAAATGATAATTTGACTAAAAATAGAGAGTCATATTTTCCAATTAGTCCTAATCCTAAGGATTATGAGAGCACTAGTTATGAAGGGGAAGATGAAGAATTGAATCCTCCAAGGGAATATTTCAAAAGCATGGATGAAGATGGTGAAGAATTTTGTCTGAGTCGGGATTTCAAAAGCGCAAATGATGGTAGTGAAGAATTTTCTTCGAGGATGGTAATGAATATTTTCCAAGCAATTATAGTGATGAATTTCCTAACTATGCTCAGAATGATCATAATGAGGATAATATTCCTCCTAATGGTGATGAAAATGCTTCTATAGAGGATAATTAAATGATGAAGGCGTTGCAAGAAAATATTTTATCTAGGAGTAGGAGTAGATCTTTTCATATCAATCCAAAATATTCCAATTATACAAGGCTTAGGACAACATATCTCACAAGTAGAAGTTCTATTGGTGATTTGATTTCAAGTGAATGTTATCGAAAGGATTGCTTGAAACATATGGATTTCAAGTTTGCTATGGAGAAAAGGCAAATATATTTGTCAATGAATAAAAGCATGCAAAATTCATATTTAGTGGGTTGCATGCAATCAACACTAGCAAGTTATGATTATCATATTGGGAATGTATTGCTCTGTAGAAAGGCTTTCAAAATGTTGCATTCAATTGGTAATTTTCATTTGTCAAGAATTCAAGAAAGAGTGGAAAAGGATCCCACATATTATTCAGAAGTACGTTATAAACGAGAGGTTGGGTCGTTAGAAAATACTACAATGTCATGGCTGAGAGGCTTCTTTTCAAAGCATGGACAGTGTATGCCAAATAAAGACACAATACATATTCCAGATAATTTCTCGAGACACTAAATCTACAGCTTATACAAAGAATATGCAGAAGGTGCTGAAGGAGTTGGTAATTTTATTACATATTCATATTTTACAAGGATACGGAAGAACTAATTCAACAATATTTGTATTCCTAAGAAGACAAGGATGGGGGTTTGCAATTCATGTGCTTCACTTAAAGCAAATAGGGATAAATGTTAAGGGCAAAAAGAGGTATGCATTCATAACATTATTTTTAAAATTGGATAGTTATCAACTATGAAATATATATTTATTAATAGGTTTCTTTTATTTTATGTGCAAATTTCGTTGTCAAAGCACTTCAAGAGCATCGCAATCAGCAAACAAGTGAAAGACAAAAATTGTATAAACATCAAAAGAAGTGTTATGATAATCCAAATAAATATTTGGGTTTGATAATTGATGGTATGGACCAAAAGAAAAAAATTCTACCACATTTTGTTAGCACACCAAAAAATTTACAGGAGAAAAATTGTATTCAGTTTCACTTGTTTGGTTGTATGATCTTTAATGGGAAGATGTTGCCAAAAGTTTACTTCACAGCTCCAAGTATTCATAATGATGCAAATATAACCATAACTATAATCCATGATGTGGTTTATCATTGTTCTGGTATTCTTCCTGAAGTTATGTATCTGAAATTAGACAACACAAGTCGTGAAAACAAAAATCAAGTTCTTTTTTGGCATGTAAACTTGCTCGTTGAATTGGAATTTTTTAAAAGGTAAATGTTGGTTTCCTTCTTGTTGGGCATACTCATGACCATATTGATCAGATGTTCAGTCATTTTTCAGTAACATTAAGAAGGAATTACGTTAGGAATCTATCATCATTAATTGAATGTATTAAGAAATCATACGTTTCAGAGCCTGTTTTTCATGTGTTGGAAGAAACTATTGACATGCGAAGGTTTATTCTGAGATCACATGGTGAGGAGAAATGCTTTGAACAACTTAATGACATTAGCTTCCAACATCAATTTCATATAATAAAAAAATGATGGAAAAACACTTATATGGGGCAAGAAGTATCCAATTGTTGTAGAATGGGGGTCGTCGTCAATTTTAGCATTTTTGAAGTTCATTCCAGAGCATACAATATTTGCATCAAAGATATTG
>APFE030008467.1:217681-262258 GCA_000404065.3 Pinus taeda | reverse complement strand
GATTAAAATTAAAAAATATATATATAAGAAATTAATGTTGAATTTTTAAAGTATACAATGATATTGCCATGATATTATTTATTGTTATCATTTGTTCATATTTTGATTAAAAGTAAAAAACTATTAGAAGTTAATGTTCGATTTTTAAATTATCAGTGATATTGCCATGATATTATTTATTGTTATCATTTGTTCATATTTTGATTAAGAGTAAAAAAAATATTAGAAATTAATGTTCAATTTTTTAATTATATAGTGATATTGCCATGATATTATTTATTGTTGATCATTTGTTCATATTTTGATTAAAAGTAAAAAAAATATTAGAAATTAATGTTCAATTTTTAAATTATACAATGATATTGCCATGGTATTATTTATTAGTATCATTTGTTCATATTTTGATTAAAAGTAAAAAAATATTATAAATTAATGTTCAATTTTTAAATTATCATTTGGTATAAGATACTTTTAGGAAGAGAAACCTTTAGCGTCTCATGTTTTTTCGTCTTTTTGAGCAAACCTCTGCAAGCTCTCATGGCGGCCGTTAGGGTTTAATCGTTATTTTTCAGTTACAGGCTCGGTCCCGTGGTTGGCGTAGCAACAGCTGGTCTCTTTAGTTGTTGTCTATGAACACTATCGGTTTTGAGTCTTTCAAGAAGCTAAGGCGATCACGGGTCTGGAAGCAGTCTTCTCCCGCCTCGAAGCCTTGCTTCATCAGGGTCAAGTGTTGACCAACTACATGGAAGCAGAGGGGTCCAGTGGGGCCCCTACTTTTAAACAAATAGTTATGCAGAAGCAGAAGTATGACAGAAAGGAAGGGGTCAGGATATCTGGGCTTAACAACAGCAAGCAACTTGGCAGAGGGAATAAGGATCAACCTCAAGGGAACACTGACAAGACAAAAGAAACTACGTTGAGCACAGGCCCAGAGACAGAAAGCCCGACAGAAGCTAAAGACAAAACTCCTTTAATAATCAACTCATCAGGAAACGAGAAACGACAAGGTGATGATGAAAGGAAGCAAACAGGTGATAGACAAGGCAAGCCGGAAAAGGAGGGGGAACCCAGTTCAAACCCCAACAAATACACTTCATCCAGTGGAGCCTGCAAACCAAAAAAGACCAATAACCTAAGGGTAGTTATAACTGACCCAGAGATTCAAGCATATAGGGAGCATATGGCGGAACAGGCCATCATCTGCAAGTTTATGGGTATTTGGCCGTCTGAAAGAACTCTTTGTCATTGGATCAAACTGCATTGGAAGCCTCGAGGGGATGTCAAACTACACCTTGGAGCCAAAGGCTTTTTTACTGTAGTCTTCTCCAACCTAGAAGACAAGGACAGAGTTTTTGAAGGAGGCCCTTATTTTTTGGCTTCAGCTGGTCTGTACATGAGACCATGGAAGCCAAATTTTGCCCCGGAGAAGGAGTCTTTCACCCAAGTCCCAGTCTAGATCCACTTATTCTCTCTTCCAATAGACTATTGGGGTCTGAATGCACTGAAACAAATTGGTGACAAGTTGGGAACATTCATCAAAGCCTCTGAAGCGACTCTCCAAAAGAGATACACTTCCTATGCTAGAATATGCGTAGAAATGGATGTCTCTGGGGCACTACATGAAGGACTCTGGTTGGAATATAGGGACGAGGATTACTTTCAGGATATCGATTATGAGCAGATTCCCTTCCGCTGTCGCAAATGCCACGAACATGGACATCTAATAAGGGATTGCCCAAAGATCAAGAAGGAACAAGAAACTGAAGCAGCACAAGCCCACAAAGATACAGAAGCCTTCATCAAACCCAAATCCAAACAGAGAGCAAACAGACGTAAGAATCTCAGAGGAAATATGGAAAGAAGCATCCACAGCAATCCTTTTTTGATCTTAGACCCTGAAACTGACTCGGAGGATAAGCATAAAGCCCTAATATCAGGAGCAAAGAATGAAGATAAAGAAACACCAACAGGGGAAGATACGCATGTAGAGAACCTCAATAATGAGGTTCAAATGCAGGAGAGAACAGAGGATACAGAGGAAGAAACTGACATGCTGACCAATGATGGCAGCAGCGAAGATCAAGACTGGGAAAATGCGTTAGCAAGAGAAGGTTTGAACCTACCAGTAATGGCTGAGAACTGGAAAGCCCGAGGGATAGAGAACGCTTCGGAGGAAGAAGTCAGAATAGTAAATGACCTCTTCATAGCAAGGCAAAAGGAAGAACTAGAGAGGCAGAATAGGAAGCTAGGTGTGGCGAAAGGCAACAGCTTACATTCAAAGAGTCCTCTATGGAAAACCTCCAGTTCAAAACAAAAGAAGAGAAGAGGTCGGAAAACAAGTGGTGAAGCTCTACAAGAACTAGGCATGATCATGATAAACTCAGGAAAGATGAAAGCGCTCAGCGCCTTCCAGTCCTTCCAATAATTCTCAGTTATCTATGAAGATAATCTCGTGGAATGCCAGAGGGCTTAATAGCCAGGCGAAACACAGGATTTTAAAGTGGAAAATACAAAAGTATAAACCGGAAATCATGTTTTTACAGGAAACTAAATGCAGTAGCCCCAATATCAGCAATCTTTGCAGAAAATTGGGAAGACATGTGGAAGTTCTAGAAAATGAAAGTCAAGGAAGAGAAGGAGGCCTCGCAACCATGTGGGATTCAAGGGAAGTCCAAATGTTATCGGCGGAAGCAAACAAGCACTACATGGCGGTGGAGTTCCAACCCATAGGTAACTCTGGTTCTTTCCTCTGTATAAATATTTATAGTCCTCAGAAACTAGAAGATAAGATAACATTTTTAGAAACTTTATCTAGAATTATCAGAAGGCATCCGAGATCTAAGTGTATTTTGGGGGGAGATTTCAATATGATAACTAACCTGTTGGAAAAAAAAGGAGGTCTCACGAAACTAAATAGAGATGCGGAAGCTTTCACAGACTTCATTGAAACTGTCAAACTTGTAGATGTCTACCCCAAGAGTGGCCTTTACACTTGGAACAACGGAAGGGGGGGTGACAAGCTAATAGCTTCTCACTTGGATAGATTCTTAATCTCAGAAAGCATCATAATGGATGGCATAACAGCGGAATCAGATATCCTTCCCAGTGGGGGATCGGATCACTGGCCAATCTCGCTCATTGTTGAAGTTCTGGGCACCCCGAGGAACAAACCCTTCCGGTTTGAGAAGTTCTGGTTAGACCACCCCAACTTCCTTAAGATGGTAAAGAAATGGTGGTCAAAACCCTTGGAGGTCAATGGATCCAAGATGTTCAATCTACAAAAGAAGCTAAAAACAACTAAACAAAGGATAAAAGATTAGAACAAAACAGTCTTCGGAAACATATTCCAGGAGAAGATCCTTCTCGAGAACAAACTGGAACAGATCCACAGAGAAGGTGCAGCAGGAAACCTCAATGCCAAGGCTATGGAACAGGAAAAAACTCTCTCTCAGCAATGGCATAAACGGTGATCCCAAGAAGAGACTCTATGGAGACAGAAGTCAAGAATTCAATGGTTAAAAGAGGGAGAGCTGAATACTAAATTTTTCCACAGATCGGCTCTAGACCATAGAAGCAACAATCGAATTCTTGAACTGAAAAACAATGCAGGGGAGATCCTAAAAAATCACAACGACATATCTGCTCTGCTCTCGGACCACTTCAAATCAATTGCTCAGGAACCTCCCATAAATAGAGAGGAAGCCATTAAGGAATTAATAGCAGCCATCCCGAAGACTATTACCTCATATCATAATTGGGCCCTATGTAGGGAAATATCCTTGGAAGAAGTGGAGGAAGCTATCAGGAGTATGCCCAATGATAAAGCTCCAGGTCCAGATGGTTTCACCATCAATTTCTACAAGGCCTGCTGGAGCATCGTTAAACAAGATGTATGGGAGGTGGTGGAAGATTCCAGACGTTCAGGGACTATTCTAAAATCCCTGAACTCCACCTTTCTAGCACTCATACCCAAGATTGAAGAAGCCAAAACACCTGATAAATTCAGACCCATTGCTTTATGTAATGTAATATACAAGATCATCTCAAAAGTCATAGCTAGCAGATTGAAGACGATTCTCCCGGGCATAATCTCATAAGAGCAATCGGGCTACGTTGAGGGTAGGCAAATTCTCGACAACATCTTATTAGCACAGGAGATGATTCACTCTCTACATTCAAGGAAAGAGGTAGGCATGCTCATGCAATTGGATCTCTCAAAAGCTTATGACAAAGTCAGCTCGAAATACCTTGAAGTTGTTCTAAGAGCTTTTGGCTTCTGCAGGACATGGATCAAGTGGATTCTGGCTCTCATCAAATCTCCTAGATATTCCATCCTTGTCAACGGTGCTCCTTCTATCCCTTTCACTCCTTCGAGGGGTATTAGACAAGGGGATCCCTTATCCCCTTTTCTTTTTGTTATCATCATGGAAGGCCTCAGTCGAACCATAGCCAAGAAGAAAGCGGAAGGGAAAATAAAGGGTCTTCAGCCTATAAAATCGCTTCCTGCTACCACTCATCAACAGTTTGTCGACGACACCATGTTACATGGATCTCCCACGGTGAAGGAGGCGGTTGCTTACAGGGATATCCTGGATCTCTTCAGCCAGGCCTCTGGCATGGAAATTAACTTTTCTAAATCCACTATTTTCTTCTTCAACACTCACCCGGCAGTTCAATCTCACTTATCCCAGCTACTAGGATTCAGGATTGGCTCCCTGCCTTCGAGATACTTGGGAGCTCCTCTGACTCTCAGACCCTGGCAGAAAGGGCATTCGGAGAAAATTCTAGCCAACATGAAGAAAAGATGCTCACATTGGACGAACAGAGCTCTAAATCTGGCGGCCAAGCTCATCCTAACCAAAGCTGTCCTTCAGGCCATCCCGCAATACCTTCTCTCAATGCTTCCTGCCCCCAAAGGTATTCTGCAACAAATAAGAAATATTCAGTGATCTTTCCTTTGGAGCGGTAATGGTGATAAAAAAAAGTGGGCTTTGGTGGCTTTGAATAAACTATGTATGCCGAAATCCAGGGGGGGATTGAATCTAGTTGATCCAGGGGTGGTCAACCGAATGTGTGGAGCTAAAATATGGTGGAAATGGATTGAGAACCCCACCTTACCATGGGCTCGGCATTGGAAAGAAAAATATGTTCCAGACTGTGATACTCAGGAACTCATAAGACTTTAGGAAACCCCGAAAGGCTCACCCATATGGAATCATGCCAAACGTAACAATAACCTTGTTCAGGAAAACAATTTTTGGGAAATTCGTAATGGTAGGCTAGCCCTGTTCTGGGAAGATGCCTGGCAGCAGCTTCCCAAACTCGACTCTCCAGAATTAACTACCATTAAGCAAACTTATCAAACTCAGGGCAGATATAAAGTCAGTCATTACTGGAATCAATACAGCACAGATGATAATTGGAGGGATTGGATAAACTTAAATCCTGGGAATACAGAGGTAAACAACCACACCAATAAGCATTTCAATGAGCGCATCCTAAAAAGAAAGATCAGAAAAACTGAAGAGGATGACAAACTAAGGTGGGGTCTCAAAGGTAATGGCAACTTCTCACTAAAAGAGGCCAGAAATATATTAGAAAAGGAAGAACAGGCAGAGGTCATGCCATGGTGCAGCAAAGTATGGGATAGTCTTCTATGGCCGAAGATCAGAACTTTCCTCTGGCTACTGATGAGAAATAAGACTCTTACTTGGGAAAATCTGTGCAAGAAATGTTTTGAGGGACCCTCTAGATGCCCTATGTGTTCTGTGGAAGAGGAATCACTGAACCATCTTTGCAATACCTGTGAATGGGCCTCTCAATTATGGTGTTGGATGGAATGGATCCCTAGCTGTTCTGACCGAAAGAGAGATTCTATTCACAACACTATTCTGGATTGGAGAAAAGACTTCTCTGGCATACAAAGAGTCAATAGCATATGGAAATCGGTACCAGGGTTTTTACTTTGGTCTATCTGGAAGGAGCGCAACCGTAGAATTTTCCAAGATGAACACAAGAACATGGATTTCTCTAAAAACAACATAATTACCAATATTCAGCAGTTAATTCAAACCAAATGTAGAGAGGTAAGCAACGAAAAGCCCACAGCTCAGGATTTACGTATTTTGAAAAGCTTCCGGCTGGAAGGAACCAGCAATATTATTGTTCTGCAACACAGATTTCAACCTCCATTACAGAACGATAAATGGCAATGCCCACCGGAAGGTGGTTTAAAATTGAATTTTGACAGGGAATTGAGAGGCAACCTTGGCAAGGCTGGAATCGGAGGTGTCTTACGCAACCAGCATGGAGAAATTCTTCATATATACTATAAAGCGCTTGGGGAAAGCACGAATAATGAAATGGAATTCGCAGCTCTGGAACATGGTCTAAGAATTGCAAAATCCAGATGCCTCTGTAACATTATTCTAGAAGGAGATTCCTCTCTGGTCATTTCCACAGCTCAAAAATTGCAGCGGGGTACAAAAGCAAACAAGGCCACCAAGCATTGGAGGTTAGCCAAAGTTACAGAAAGCATCGCAGAACTCATGGAGGGCATGCAAGGTCTAGTCTTCCAGGCGGTCCGTCGTCGAGCAAACGGGCTGGTGGATTACCTGGCGAACTGTGGAGTAGACAGCCAGGAAAGGGGATGGGACAACTGTTGGGAGGAGGTGAACTGTCCGATTTTGAAAAATCGATGTATACAGCTGGCGCAGCAAGACTTGTACAATACCGACCGGGCCTGACCGGCAATGGTTTTTCTGTCCGGTACCGTCAAAAGGAAAATTCGAGCAACGATCGAGTAAATCATCACAAGTGCGGGACGATTGGACAGTTGAGGCGGTGGTCTTCAATGCGGGGTAGAGCCAAACATGGGAACCATCAACAGGGTTTATGCTACAAGGAGATCCGTAAAGACCGTTTGGGGAGAAAGGACATTCGCCTCAAACCTGATAGGAAGGCAATCAGGAATACTTATGCGCATGTAGGGAAAGGATTTGAGAGGCGTGCAAACACCCTCTGCATTAATTACAACAGTACCACTTCTATAGCTTGGAAGGAAGGGCACCCTCTAGAGAATTCTATGGCTAAAGGCTATTTAACCAGGGGTTCGGGCTTGGCTTCCCCCACATCAGTCCTCAGCTCGGCCATCTTCTTCAGCCAGCCTGATAGGGAAAGGACTTGCCGTAAGTGGTTTATTAGGAACAGTATGGATGCGGGTAGCTGTAGATGCGCGGCGGCTAACCAAGATCTGCGCAATGCGCAGAACATGTATGTAACTCGAGCCTCAACGAGAAGCAAACGCAAAATCGCTGAGCTAGAGGCCAAAGTTAAACAGGAAGAAGCGAATAAGCAGGAGGGAACTGCAGCGGATAAAGTTGATTGGCTAAGTGACCCGGGTACACCCGCCAAAAGAGAAACTCAATTTACACGCACTAAGGCGGAAAGCTAGAGGATAAAGACTCTCCTGGCGAAAGCCTTGGAGATGAAGGAAGCTGGGAAGCAGAACATCGGGAAGGATTACCCTGCTCCGGATAATCAACCTGGTAATCCCCCCGCCAGCCATGAGTCCTTGGAACGCAGAATCTTTGTTGTTCAGGAAGGGGTGGAGGTGGTCAACAAGAAAGTAACTCTGCTCATTAGGCTGCTCAGGCAAACTCTGAGCCCGGACCCCTTGGTGCAGGAACAAAGGGTGCAGGAGGCCTAGAACTTCCACTCCATGCAGGATCTGCAAGCCAAAGTTGACAAACATATCCTCGACGTGGGTCTGGACACTGCTAGCAGGATGGGTGGTTTCTCGCGCTCTGGTGGGCTCCCCTAGTCCTCGGTTTCTCGAGGTTCAGTTTTGTTTGCTTCGGCTTCTCGCCTGTCCTTCTGGTTTATCTCGTCTCTCTCTGTGTTTTGTCTCGTTTTCGGCCCCAGGCTTAGTCCATATGTCCAAGCCCTATGCGTGTTTTAGGTCAAACATCAAATTTTGACAATATCATGACGCTATATCTCTCTGCTCTTAATATGGCCGCCCTGCGTGGTGAGCAATCTGGCTTTGATAAGCCCGCTTGGTGGTTTCTTTTGGTTCAAGAAGCTCAAGGCCTGTGCACAGCAAGGCTGTAATGGTGTTCTCAGGTTTCTGTCTGCCTCAGCAGACTTTATGTAAATTAGTTTCTTTTTTTTAATACATATACATCTGACTTACAAAAAAAAAAAAAAAAATAAGATACTTTTAGGAATGTTGAAAATTTAATGCCTCATTGAAAGGGGGCACATCGTTTTGATGGTTGATTTTTAGGTTTTTGTTGCAATAAGATAAGTTGTATACTTTTAACTTTTAAAATAAAAGTTACTTGTTCAATTTTAAAAAATGTTTTAGTAATATAATTTGTCCATAATTTAATGGATCAAATATGTTAAAAATTTAAGGTTTCCAATTCCATGGTTGAAAACTTGTCAAAATATTAAGTTTTTTTGAGTTATGATATTTTATCTTTAATGCTATGGTTGAAAACAATTACAATTTTGGGGTTTTTTAGAGTCAAGATATTTTATCTTTAACAAGATGGATTAAAATTGTTGGAATTATAAGGCTTTAAGACAAGATATTTTATCTTTAACATCATGTCTGAAAATTGTTGGAATTTATGGTTTTTCAAAGTCCTAATATTTTGTCTTTAATTACATTGCTAGAAAGTGTCAAAATTGTAACCCAATTTTTTTTTTTGTTATTCCAGCATCAACATTTTTTGTTTCGAGGATGTTTTTTCAAACCTTTTTGCAAAAAAAAAAATGGTTTTTAATAAAATTTTGAAAATTTACCCTAAAAGAAACATTGTTCTAGAATGCACACTTTTCCTTTTTGGGTTGTTTTTTAATATTTTTATTTGGCATTTTTGGGCTAGAGTTCTCGTTTTGAGGTAATAGTTCTTATTTGATCGATAATTTTGTTAATGCATTACTCTTCAAGAACATGCACATATGTGGTGCTCCCAATTATGCACAAAAGATTCATCATATGCTTCTCCCATTCCATGTTGATTTAGATGTAATATTCCAAACTACTTTGTTCTAAATTTTATTGATCAACTATATCCTATGATTACAAACCTCTACCCAAAATTCTAGTGAACATTTTTATATATCAACATATGACATGCCATGCCTTGTATGACGCAATTCTTCCTTTCCGTGATTGTATTCTGTTTATGTGTTTAGGACGTTTTGAATTTTCTCATAATTCCCTTCTACTTACAAGGTGTATCAAACTCTTTTGAAGAGGACTTTCCTCCATTGCTAGACCTTAAAGTGTTCAAAGATTTTTCACTTTATTTCTCAACAAGAGCGAATTTCAACACTAAGAAACATTCAAAGAAAAATCTACACTTTTATATCATAATCATGTAAAAAATTCATTAAATTACTACTTACCTCTAAATGAATGTAACACACCTAGTCCCGTTGATGCCTTTTTGAGGATTCATGATCTATATGCCTAACCCCCAAGGCAACTTTATGGAAGTTGAGTACCCAAGATTGCTCTTTTTTATGCCATGTCAAACCTCTTTTCTAAGGCCACCATTATCTTATTCTCATAGAGAGCTTTCCAAGGATATAAATTTCATCAAATTTCAAGCTTTGGGCACAATGTTATGACACTTAAAGTTTCATTATTTATGACATGTCAACATACCATACCATTGACATGTGGCAGTCTTGTGCCCATGTGTCACCACCACCTAGTTCCATGTCATATGATACATGGTTCACATATGTCCATCTTTTACCTACGTGTCACTATCGTATTGTGCCACGTCTACAAGCTAGATATGTGACTTGCCATGTCAACACCCATATTTGGATTTTCAAATAATATTTCTTATTAAAAATGTCGTACTTCTAGATATCAAGATTTCTACACCCCTTTTAGCCCCTTTTCTCAGTTGGTCCTTGTTCATAGCCCCTGCCAACCCATATGACCAAAGGCTAGGGTTAAAACTTCAAACCCCAAAATTTATAGAGTTACAAGCTTTTGATATGGATTTTCAAGCCTGCTTCAATAGGGCATACAAATTTTTCAATATTTCTAGGGATATTGAAGTTCACATCGACCTATAAGGTAAATGTAACTCATTTAATATGGGTCATAACGAAATCTTTCAAGAAATCAAAAGGGACATTAAGGATAAATCCCCAAAATTTAACAAACTCGGTAAACTTTGTTTCTCTCCTCAACTCTTATCACTCACGGACTTCAAGCTCATATAGGGATTGATTACATTATCCAAACTTAAGGCTACCTCCTCATGATCATTACCCTTCTTAGGGTTCCCCCCCAGTTGATTATAGATCTTAATCATTAGTATCAAGGGTCTTGACAACTCAACGGAGTTCTTTACCTATCCACAAAGGTATTGACATATATATCCAAATTAGAGGCTAAATAAGCATTTCTACAAAATTCTTCGTCAATTCACAAGTCCTTTAGTGAGCTATCTAATTACTTGCATCAAATGTTCTATAAAGACTCCTTCCTCCAAGTCTTCACCCTAAAATCAAGGCTTTTACTCTTGCATTAGGGATTAAGAACTATATAGGCTTTTAAATCTCATGGGAGCTTTCATGATTAGTTTGGCAATCCTTCCTTGTCCATATATCACAGATTTCTTCCCATAATTTGGTAATGACCCAGTCTACTAATCTAAGACCCATTTAGGTATGGTAACCCATCTACCATGGATTTCTCATTACAAGTACAATTACACATGCATGGTATCAGAAGTAAACATTATTTAAAGAATTGTTTTTGAATCACAAATTTATTCTTATGAGGATTACAATCAATAACCAAGCATGATACAAAAGGATTCAATTCATTAACACATTCATACTCAACAAGAAAATCATCCATGAAACTTGAACATATATATGCATATATTGATATTTCATGTAAGAGAGTGAAAATAAATTTATATGAATTGCCTTAAGCTTGGCCTAAAATTGAAGAAGGGAGAACCACTCTCCAACCAACCATATCCTTAGTTTCAATGTGATTTTCTTATAGTTGGTCACCCTCTAGGCAGACTCGATGCCACAAGAGGTAGTCTCACTCAGTCATCAAAAGGTTAATTATAGGGTAGAGATACAAAGGAAACTCTCCTTTGTGCACAAAAATCAAAATTTTGTCTTATCAACCCGCTAGGCCAAGACCTACTTCTATTTACATAATTGTCACAGTTTTCTTTCATAGCACTAAGGGGAGCTTTAGTTTCCCAATAGTCCCTTGGCACCTCCCTCTTCTTAATGCTTCTTGTGCTTACTCAACAAATAACTTAGAAAACTCATAGCTCTCTCTTTCAATGTCAGTTGAATATTTCAATTCTAATTTCTCTAACCCAAACAAAAGCATTTTAAGTTTTTCTCCCTCTAAAATAATAATGCTCTTCATAAGATTTCATGGTCCATAAGTTGGACACATGGTCAATTCATAATTCTCCAGAAGGGTATGTTTCCATACCTTTGGGATAGTCTCGTACCCCTTCTGTCTCATCTCATAACTATTGGA
The DNA here is from genome assembly GCA_000404065.3 of Pinus taeda. Classification (NCBI taxonomy): domain Eukaryota; kingdom Viridiplantae; phylum Streptophyta; class Pinopsida; order Pinales; family Pinaceae; genus Pinus; species Pinus taeda. The sequence goes on along the minus strand of APFE030008467.1, from coordinate 250,704 downwards.
AGTTGGTAGTTCAACTACTAATTCCTTTCTTCTCTGGTTTTTGGGAAAAAATAAGGACTAGGCATTTAATGTAGGGCAAGATATTTTTGTTGATAATGAATTCACAATTTCTTCATAACTTCCTCTCATGACTCCCTCTCATGGCATCAAAATTTGTGTAAGCTTCTCCCTTCCTTCATTGATTGGAAATGTGTGTGTGTGTAAATATACATATTACATCAATAAAAATATTATAAAAAATATCCATGCTAACAACTCCAACATTGCAAGTCACATTTACAATTTCAAAGTGTAGTGTTACAATGAAGGTGTACTCATACATCCACAAAGCTAATATGCACAAACACTACACCAACCTTGCACACTTAGTCTTACCTTTAAAAAATAACTTTTGTGTGCATTGGCTAATAACACAATTTTGATAAAGCTCAAAACGCTTATGTGTTCATGGTAGCCCTTAAATTGTATTCAACATATAGAATACATGAAGATTCTAAAAATTCACATGTTCATATTCAAATGCCATAATTTTCTTTGGTCAATTATTGCCATCATATCACATGTTCACAGTTGATCTTTAAATCCAATTGAAATAAATCTTCTTCTTCACAAAGATGTGCTATTCTTTAAAATAGTTCTTCAACACATTTGTAATGAAATAGTCAAAGTGAACTATTCATTTAATTAACAAAAAGAAAATTCCTTTTAACTAGGAATATACAAAAACTTCCTTATCATTACACACATGTCATGTACTTCACACATCAACTTTTTTTAACATAATTAGATTGTATTAAAAAGAATTTCAATATTGCTAAACAAGGAAGAATAGATAGAGACTACTATCATGATTTTCCTAGAAAGTTAGATAGACATAATATGCCAAAAATGGAGTTTCAAATACATTTGTAATTATAGCCTCCAAAATTTCTTGTTGGTATATATTCTAAAATAGACACCTAATATTATTATTGATTTACAAAACATAAAGATTAGTGAAAAACATGTTAATTGATGGCTTCTTCTTGTCCAATGTTGGACAACTCATAATCTTGATTACCCAAATCCATATCCTCCATCAATTAGTGATGTCTTCCTACTTGAGGCCTTCTAAAACTAAATTCAATGATATCATAAGGTTAGAGGATTTTGAATGAAAACCTTTGCTTAGGTTGCAGACCATATTTCTCAGCATGAAGCATTCTACCTCCAAGATTTCAATTTGTTGCTTTTGTTGTACCAAGTTGTTCATGACCATTACATTATGAGAGATTCATTGGTGCTCATTTTCATGGACTTTAGTGGTCATAGAAAAGATAGAAGTTTTATCTCCACTAATGGATTCCTCATGCCTTTGGAGCATTGTATGGAATTCATGTGCATTTCTATAACTGTAAATGAGGATTGATGTCATGAAATTAAAAACCACACTGCAAGTTCCAATATAGAGTTTGAGATTGCCTATTATATGGACTCTGCCACCAAAAGATGAACCAACATGGGCAAAGATGAGAAAGAAAGAGGTATAAATTCAACTTCCAAAACATTAATGAAACTATCAACCAAAAGTGCCAAATACTAGAATGTCAGAAAACACCAATCACCACAAGTTGGAAGGCTAGATTGACAAACACCAACAACTTAAAGTCATTGAAATCTAGAGTTCTAAAACAATAGAGACCATGGAGCAACCAAAGTTTCAAAAACATAAGGACACCAGATGCCATATAGACTTCAAATTTTTGGAATAGAGGACTCGAAACACAACACTAGATATCCACTAAGATCTTTTTTTCTATATGCAAGTTTCAATGCATAGATTAAAAATACAAAGAAGGCCTTATAAAGAAGAGAAATCACTTCAGAGCAATCCAATACTAGACAATGTTGCTAAAACTAACCATGCAATGCACTATTATCCAATTCGAGCCTTGATAAAGTACATAGTATGGTTCAAAATGTCAACCAAGAGTTTTAAAGGCTTGCGTGTGCAAAACAGGGGGGAATCCTTTCATTCTCCTTTCCTCGCAAAATTGTGTTACAAATGATGAAGGTATGGGTTGATATCATATGATCCAAATTTTCTAAAGGACTCCATTATTGAGTTGAGTTACTTCATTAGCTAAGGTGTTGGCTTGTCAATTGTATTCTCTTAAAACCCAGAAGAAAGAGACCTTCTAAAATTTTCAAACCTCCTTTTGGATATGAGTGATTAAGGATGATAACTTACTATGGAGTCTTCTTTGAGATCATTAAATTGATATTTATACTTGAGTCATCAATAAAATCAACGCCTTAGCTCCAGTTGCATTTATTGAAAGAAGAATTTGGAGGAGGGAATATGCCTTGACTTGATTATTTGTGGCACTTTCCATACCCCAAGCATAAGTCATTTATAGATGTCAATTGGGATCAAGGGTAATCTTCCCCTCACCTATCACCGTTGCTTCACACATCAACTTCACCAACAATCTCCTAACACTTTTTCCTTAATCTTGTCAAACTAATCTCACCTTACAACCATTTTTGGTAATGCAAGACTTAATCTATTGCCCATTTTGATAGTTTTTGTTGCTACTAGTGAAGTAATCAAAGTGCCTTTTTCTTCACATCTTTTCTAAGTTATTCTTCTTATGTTTATTTCCTTTCTCATGCTTACACTTGTAACAATCTATAACATAATGTCCATGCTTGTTATAGGCATAACAAATAACATCTTCTTGAGTTTTTGTTTTTTGGTCCTTTGAACTATTCTACATAGACTTCACTTCTTTCTTCTTAGATGATTTCATGATAAACGATTGGTCTAAATTCTTATGTCTAAATATATTGAGGTGATGATCTTCCTACAGTAACATGTCATCTAGTTCATTAAATGTTAAGTTAGCTACCTTGTTAGTGACATTTAAATTGGTCACAAAGGGCTAAAACATCTACGTCAACCCATTGGTTGTTATCACATAAGATCTCTAAGATCAATGCTACCACCAGTCACTCCAAGTTGTTTTCACACATCTTAAATGTGTCATGTAATCATTGACATACTCATAATCAAATAATTTCAATATATACGATCTATTCTTCATAAAGAGATTCCTCAAACTATCAAAGGTATCATATACTACATGTAATAAACTCCAAATATTTTGAACTAGTCAAACTTCTAATTTAAGAAACAACATTATTTACAACAATGGAATTTATATTATATTGTGCGTCTTCATCACATGCTCAAATATTTTGCCAAATTTACAATATTAATTTGAGTTGTCTCCTTACACTCTACTAGTTCCAACAATTTCCATCAAGTTGCTTAATTTTAAGTAGGGGACACTTGAAGAAGAATCTGGCTTCTAGTCACAAAACACTTTCCAAATAAATACCAAGACAAAACCAAATAAATCTTAAGAATACAATATTTAAAATGAGTCAAGTATAATTTTGAAACCTTGGTGCAATTAGCATATTTATAATAACAAACAAAAAAAACCAAGCAAATATTACTTTACAATTTCAAGGTTTCAATAATCTAGTATTAAGTTTCATTTTGTTTTAACAAAATTTCTACTAGAAAGATCAATCACAACCCTAACATGAAAAAGAAAAAAAAGAAAAAAGCAAATATTACTTTACAATTTCAAGATTTCAATAATTTGTGTTAAATTTCATTTTGTTTTAACAAAATTTCTACCACCAAGATGAATCACAACCCTAACATGATATTGAAAATTACCAAATTTAGATCAATTTGTATTAATTCACCAATATAACATGATACTCTCCATAGACATAAAATACAAATAATAGAGACACATACCAACCCTTACAAATAATACTTACATATAACCACTCTAAGTTTCAATATCAACCATTAATTATTAATTTATAAATTATTATAAATAAATATAATAACAATATATATATAAAATATATACTATATTAATAAAAAAATAACATAGATAAAAATTGCAGCGATCTAGCAATGGCGTCTTAATTATACTATTATAACATAGAAATGTTTCAAATTCTTTTCCTTTTCCAGCATGTTTCAAATTCTTTTCCTTTTCCAGCGTTTTATTACACATTTCGAAATATTTCTCATACTTGGACTCAATTTTTTTATTTTTTTTATTTTTTTTTTATTTTTTTTCTCCTTCCAAATGAAAATTTGAAATGAGTTTTTAATATATATAGATTCAGTATTTTCAAAAATATTGAACCACATTTTTTGATTGGAAACGTCGGCTAAAAATTTCTCTTATGTGATTTGTATCAAAAATTTTTACTTAATTCATTATAGATCATAAAAACTTGAATACATAAAATATTGAAACATTTTAATTTTGCAAATTAAATCATTTAAATTTATGATTATTAAAAATATTTATTGATTTAAATCTAATTGACCATAATAAAACGATCTATTTTATTTTATTGCCTTCATGTTCGTACTTAAGTTTTTTTTCCAAGGAATGCTAACTCTAAATTTTGTAAATACTCAACAGTGAATTGTCTTAATTTAATACTAGATAAATTAAACATTACATTGGAGACAACCTATTGTGTGATGAAACTTTATATCATGTTGATAACCTAATGTGTGTGATGAAACCTTATATCATGTTGATAACTTAATATCCTTTTGCTCAGGGAATTTAGTGGATTGATGTGACATGTAAAGCTATGTGAATACAAGCTATAAAACTATATTAAATGTCAAAATTTCAATTTCAACTACAGCATATTACTAAAATATCAAAATTTCAATCTTAACTACAATATATTTAATTTAGTGTAATTAAGTAGTTTTATAGTTTTTAGGGTGTGAAAATTACATTTTCTAATTACACCATATTATTTATATATAATATTTTTGTAAATTCTTAATATGTTAAAAATATATATTTTTAATTACACTATATTTTTTATATATAAAATTTTTAATTACACCATATTTTTAATTTTTTAAAAATTAAAATAAAATGGAAAATATTTTAATTAATAATACTATGCAACAAGCTTTATAATAACGATTTTTTTCTTTTATTATCATAAATTAACTATATAAAAGTAGAATTTTCATAAATCTAAAATTTTAATCAAATTTTAAAAATCAAATTAATAGTTTTTTTTTGTCATTTCAAACATATTGTTCTCTCATCTATTAATGCCTAAGATCTTAATATGCAACTACATCATCATGTGCATGTTGACAAAACTACCATTTAAAATACTTTGTTGGTTGTTTTTAAGGGGGTGAACTTTCACTCATGCCAAATACTTTTGGGTTTTGGGTTATTCACATGTTTTCCCAGATATGAAGAAGACAATTGAATAGCCAATGAAAAGTACTTTCAGATCATAATCCGCTTACGGTGGTGGATGAATTCATATTTCAATAAATGAATAGCAACAAAGTTGTTCATACCTGCAAACAATGCATAACTAGCAATTGCACCACATGTGACGCAGGAGGTTGATCAAAATAAGGTGGTAGTCTTAAAAATAGACTATTGGTTACTTTATAGCGAATCAGATGTGTTCAGTCGAATTTTGTACGTGGCTTACTTTATCCTGAGGGTCCCACTTTTTTCTTAAACACGTCGGTCCCACATTGACTTTCCCTTTTTAAACAGGTGCTTCACTCTACGTCGTTGATCTCCTCTCTCTAGATCTAACGATCATCTCTCACATCGATCAACAAAACAATTCGATGATCCTCCACTGTTGATCAAAGCGCACTTGATCCAACGGTTAACAATGATATTAGGTGAGCCACTTGCACGAGGATTACTTGCCCGATAAAGCGGTTTTCTCTCTCCACCAGAGTGCTACGTGTCGGTTGGTTAATGGAAGCGGGTGACCACCCGATTTACCACTTACAACTTTTCCTTCGTCCGATAACCACCTTCGTTGATAAAACTTGCTTTTCCAATACAACCCATGTGCATTAAATCAAACTTAAATAAAGCGCTTAATTCCAAGATTACCCATGAACACTAAATGACCGTGATTAATGATAAACACATAAACATTGATATTTACAATTAAAGTGTGTAAACAAGGAAAATACCCAGTTAAGTTTCAGAATGCAGATACGCAGAGGTAAACAAGAGTCTGCACCAGGATTAACACACAGTTGCACACTAAATCAATTTATTCAATATCATAGCAGTTACAGAGTCTTGGCCCTCTCAACTCAATTACAACAATTTATTTGACCTCTGTCTCAATCTCAAAACCCTATCTATCACTTAGACTCTCGCCTCTCACTCAATTCTCAATCATCTTAGCTAATCCCTTTCCATTACATTTTCTTCTCTTTTATGAGTCAAATCCTATTCTAACTGCACTAACAACTTGATCTCTATTTTAATCAATCTAACAATCAAATCTCTATTTTTAAGCTCTATTACACACCTATGCTAACAACTTATCATTTAATCTAAAATAATACAATTTTCTAATTATTATAATAATGAAGTAAAGATCATTTTCGAGAGATCCAACTCTCTCTACCAAAACTAACTTTTGACCACTCAGATCAATGAAATTCAACTCATTTAGCCACAACATGTGAACAAACCATCACATTGTTGGCTAAGTCTAGATGCTCTTGCATCAGACTCTCAGGGAAGAAAAGAACCATCCCTCGAAATTTCAGGGTTTACTCCATACTTCTGCAACTCTGTTGTTGTCAACCAACTAGCATCCTCCACTGGTTGTCCTTTCCATTTGACTAGATATTGAAAATAAACATGTCCTATAGTTCTTTTGGATACTCTTTTCTCCAAAACAACTTCCACCTCTTTCTTAACTATCTTTGGCATTTGTTCTTCCCAGTTCAAAGTGTGAACTTCATCTTCTGTAGTTTCCTTCTGTAGCTCTATCTCTGTCTCGTTGTGTGGATACAAATCTGCAACATTGAAGATAGGTGATATTCCAATCCCTTCTGGCAATTCAATTTCATAAGCATTAGTTGAAAACTTTCTTACAATTCTACATGGTCCTATCTTTTTCATTTTTAGTTTATTGTAAGTCTTAGCAGGAAATATTTCTTTTCTCAAATACACAATCACTAAATCTCCCACTTGGAATTCTTTCTCTCTTCTTTTCATATCTACTCTCTATTTGTATTTGCCATTGCTTTCCTGCAATCTGATTTTGACATCTTCTTGTAGTCTCTGCATCTGCTCTGCAAACTCTTCAGCTTTTGCACTTCTTGTCTCTTGTTTACCCAAATTTCTAAACTCATACACACCTCTTGGATTCATCCCAAAAAAATCTGAAATGGACTCATTCCAGCACTTCAGTTTGGATTGTCATTATAAGCAAAGTCAGCCTAAGTTAGTGATAAATCCCATTGCTTAGGATTTTGATACACTAAACTTCTCAATATGTTTCCCAAGCTTCTGTTTACCACTTTGGTCTGTCCATCTGTTTGAGGATGGTGTGCTGAACTGAAACTGAGGTTAGCACCTAGTTTCTTCCAAATATTTCTCCAGAAATGCCCTACAAACTTTGTATCTCTATCAGACACAATACTTACAGGCAATCCATGTAATCTTACAATTTTTGAAAAAAATAGATTAGCATATGTGTTGCATCACTAGTCTTCTTACATGTAATGAAATGTGTCATCTTGGAAAATCTATCTACCACAACATAAATGGAATCATTCCCCCTTTGAGTTTTAGGTAACCCCAAAACAAAATCCATGCTAACTGCATCCCATGGTCGATCAGGTATTGGCAATGACTGGTACAATCCGGTATTCTGGCTTTTCCCTTTAGTATGCTGACATATCCTGCACTTCTCAAAAAATCTCTTAACATCAGTCTGCATCTTTGGCCAATAGTAAAAAGCATTTACCTGAGCAAAGGTTTTGTCTTGTCCAAAGTGACCAGATAATCCTCCACTGTGTTTCTCCTTTATTATGTTTTCCCTCATAGAACATTTGGGAATGCACAACTTGTTGCCTTTAAACAATAAATTTCCTTGGATAAGATAATCTAACCACTGGCTTATGTTATGAACTATTGGATTTTGTATTGTTGTATAAATATCTTTGAAATCTGCATCAACTTTATACATTTCAACCATTTCTTCAAATCCTACAACACCAAATTTTAATTCTTGCACAATGAAATTTACCCTGCTTAAAGCATCAACAACTTTGTTCAACATACCACTTGTGTGTTTTATCACAAAAGTAAAGCTCTGCAAAAACTCTACCCACTTGGCATGTTTCTGGTTCGATTTTGGCTAGTTGTTTATGAACTGTAATGCATGATTGTCAGAGTACAATATAAACTCCTTTGGTAGCAAATATTGTCTTCATTTTTTAAAGGCTTGTACAATAGCATAAAATTCTTTATCATAAGAAGAATACTTATTCTTAGCTTCATTTAATTTCTCACTGAAGTATGTTATTGTTCCTGACTCAAAACTGCTCCAATTGCAACTCCACTAGCATCTGTTTCAACTTGAAATACTTTTTCAAAATCAAGTAAAGCTAAAACTGGTTTCTCCGTGATTTTCCTCTTCAACAACTTAAAATTCCTGTCTACTGCTTCTATCCACTTGAATGGCTTATTAGTCTCCTTGATTGTTTCATGAATTGGTGCACAAATCTGACTAAAACCTCTGATAAATTTCCTATAAAAACTTGCAAGACCATGAAAACTTCTTACCTCAAATATATTCCTTGGAATAGGCTAGTTCCAAATTGCTTTGACTTTCTCTGGATCCATTTTCAACCCTTCTTTAAAAACTACAAATCCCAAGTAAATTAATTCTTCTTTCATGAAACTACATTTCTTCAAATTTATTAGTAGTTTCTCTTTCTGCAGAGTTCTTAAAACCAATTTAAGTTGCTCTAGATGTTCTTCTTTACTTCTACTAAAAACTAGAATATCATCAAGATAAACAATAATAGACTTGCCTGCATATTCCTTCAAGACTTCATTCATCAATCTCATGAACGTTCTAGGTGCATTAGTGAGTCCAAAAGGCATCACTAATCACTAATACAATCCACTGTTTGTTTTAAATGAAGTATTCCATTCATCTCCTTCTCTAATTCTTATTTGATGATATCCACTCTTTAGATCTATTTTATTAAATACTTTGACCCACTCAAACAATCCATCAAATCATCCATGCGTGGTAAAGGAAACTTATACCTGATAGTGATCTTGTTTATGGCTTTAGAATCTGTACACATACACCATTCACCTCCTTTCTTTGGATTGAGTACTGTTGGTACAACACATGGACTAAGACTCTCTCTAATTATTCCCTTATCCATTAGTTCTTACAATTGTTTTCCAACTTCTGCATTCTCTTAAGGAGTTAATATGTATGCTGCTTTGTTTGGAAAACTTGCTCCTAGTATTAGATCAATATGATGACTAATACTCCAGATTGGTGGCAATGCATTTGGCAACTAATCCACAATAATATCAGCAAAATCATTCAACAGAGTTTTGATTTCTTTAGGGAAATCATCTAAGTTGTGGAAGTAAAAATTACCTTAGGTATCCCTATGACAGTGAAATGCATTTCCTCACCTTTTCCAACCTCTTGCAACAGCTTCTTTCCACTCATCAGCATAACACTGTTTCCAAGTGCTCCTTTGTCAGCTTCATCCTTCAGTGGCAGTAGTTTATGTTTATCTCCATCCTTCTCTAGAGTATAAGTATATTTCCTCCCATCATGAATAGCTTTCCAATCAAACTGCCAAGGTCTTCCCAACAATACATGACATACATCCATTGGCATTACATCACACAATATCACATCTTTATAAATACCAATTTGTATCCCTACCTTGCATTGTTTTGTCACAATAATCTGATGCCCTTTCTGCAACCATGACACTTTGTAAGGAGTAGGGTGTATTGTCTTCATTAATCCTAGCTTGTCCACCATCTCTGTTGAAACAAGGTTATAAGTGCTTCCACTGTCAATTATCACTTTACAACATTTACCTTTGGATTTGCATGTAGTTATGAATAAACTCTTCCTCTGAGTTGGTTCTCTAGTCTCTTTCTCAGCCTTAAGCAATACCCTTTTCAACAACAGGGATTCTCCTACTTCAAAGGATTCTTCCTTTTCTATAATTTGAGGAAGAAAATGCATTTCAGATAGACTCCTAAGTCTAAGTGTTCCTCATAGAGGAAAACTGAAAGTCCAAGGAAGTTCCTGGAACTAGCCCCATTGCAGAGATCATCTCATTCTGAATCTAATGCAACTTGAATGGGCAAAAATTGACTTAGGATGCAGAAGTTATCATAAAATGAAATTGTCTCTATCCTTTGGAAAAAGGAGCAAAATCCCTTAAAAAGGGTTCCCAAAAACCCTCTGAGTCTTCCAAAATCTCCTAAAAGATCAAAACCATTGCATAAGGGGAACCTTCAAAAAGGCAGAAAAACACTATCGGGAGGCGAAAAACATAAGAAAATAAGGAAAACAGGATTATCGAAGGCTAGAACAGTGAATGCATAGTAGCCATAAGATCTGGCCGATTAACGATCCAGATCCGATCGGTGAATCGCAATCGGCGGATATCGGCGCAGACCATATGGAACTTGTGATGGAGATCGGCAGAGTCAACGAGGACCATTGATCAAGCGCGCAGATCGACGACCCACGTTGCATTGCCAAAACGCAATCAGCAAACACAATGGTGAGGGGCTTATATATATATATAATATAATATATATATATATTATATATATATATATATATATATATAATATATATATATATATATATATATATATATGCATGATGTGATCAGCCGGACCCGATGGAAATATAGGTGCTATTTCATAAGATTTGAGATCCGTCAAATGCCATTTTTAATGTATTTTCATATATTTCGTTATTAAATGAAATACAAAGGGAAAGTGTCAATGCAATAAAACTTGGACCCGAAGGGGTTTGGGAATGAAAATACATAATATTTGAAGTTCGGAGGGAGCCATTTTTACGGTATTTTCACAATATTAATGTATTTCTAAAATACAAAGGGACAGGCCATTGCGACATGCGATGGCAACTTATAGGTGGACTCGATAGGAGAATAGGGCGCAGTTCTGAAGATTTTACGTTCGGATAAACAATGATTTTGGCGGATTTTCACAGTTTGAATACATTTCTCTGTGTTAACAGAAAGTGGTCGTTTCAAGGATTTCGAAGGCCCGATTCACTCATCCGTTACAGAATAGGTGGCATCCATCCCTGAGGGTGTTTAGCAATGATTGCTAACGCTCAGAGAGGGGATTTGAGCGAACAAAGGCTGGAAGACAGAGAGCCCGAAAGGGAAAATGAACCAACAACGCTGATTTGGCTTTAAAAGCCATAAAACGACAGAGATAGGGGTTTTTTGTTGGTTGCTAAGGTTGTTGTTGGGGTTTTTGCTAAAACAGAGAATAAACTACGCCAAAAGCAGGAAGCTAAGGCGAAGGAGGCAGCGTAGAAGCAAAAGAGCAACCAAGGGAGTCACTTGGAAGCCAAGTGAAAAGCCAAGATGGCTGTAAACTGATAAAGGGCAGAAAGAAGCCAGAGCCGAAGAGCCAGAGCCAAAGAGCCAAAGTCAAAGCCAAGAGCTAGAACCAAGCACCAAGAGCCAGAGCCAAGAGCTAGAGCCAAGAGCCAGAGCTTCAAGAGCCAAGGGATAACATGGTGTCTGAAGCCACTGTTTCTGTGTAAAACAGCAGGAGTTGAGCCAAGAGCTTGTAAAAGGGACTTATATCATACTCCCAGAGAGCCTAGTTGAGTTGACTAGAGCTCAAGGAGACGTAGCCCAAGAGTTATGGGTGAACTCCATATTAAATTGTTGTTTCTTATGTGTTTGTTTTATTGTTGCATTATTTACTATCATATGTATTACATATCAGTTCAAGCACATTTATATATCAGCAGAAACAACAGATTTAAAGCGTATAATCAGTTTAAAACAAACATAAGCATACACCCATATTTTCAAGCACTTATTTAATTCCGCATTGGTTAATCATTAAGACTTGGGAAAATTTTTAAGCTTTGGAAGTGGAAGAGGTTCTCGTAAGCTAAACAAGAAGCCTAAGGGCCCCATTTTTTGATCAGGTGGTATCGGAGCTTAAGACTGATTAACCACACCTTTACGAAGGTTATATCAGAATGCTTGATTGACAGAGCAAAGATTGCTTGTCTGAAAGGTGTTTAAACAGTCAGAGGTTGATTGTATGCTTGTTTGTATACTGACTATTTTCTGAGTTTGCAGAGGTGAAGGGAAAGCTATTGATAGCTCAGTCCATGAAGGACAAGAAGGAAGAAGGGTTGAAGGCATTCTTCTATCCCACAAGACCTCAAAGAAATCCTTGGAGCACAAGAGGTTTGTTACGAAAGGTTGCTTGAATCAACTCTTTGTTAATCTTGTTTGAAGTTCTTTGTTCATTGGCATAATGACAACTTCTACAAGTGAGTCCTCCAATTCTCCTTTCTTCACAAAAGTCTTTTATGAAGACATGAAGCAAGACTTGTTCATCATGATGGACATGGTGAGAGAAATGTATGAAGATGGAAGGAAGAGCAACATGCTTAGAGAGCAGTTGAATTCCATGAAGGAAGAGAAGCAAATGTTTTCTGACAAATTATAGAAAATGGAGAGGCAACTTCATATTGCAAATATGAACCTGAAAAGGATGCATGAGTTGGAGTCACAACTCTTTGTTGCACAAGAAACCTTAGTCAAGTATCATCTTGAAGAAGAGGTAAGCCATTCCAGTTTGTCTTCAAATTCTTCTGAGAATGCTTATATTGGTTCCTTTGAAAAACATACTAGAGGCATAGGTTCCAAGCTAATGTCCAAGATGGGCTATGAAGGAAAAGGGCTTGGGAAAGCATGCAAAAGGTATTTTTGAACCAATAATGGTTGAGGAAAGGCCTAAGTATTTGGGTCTTGGCTATGGATAGTCTTATGGAGAGAGTTCCAAAGCTGTTATGAAGGCCATTGAAGTAGTCCCAAGAAGGAGTTTCATTTACTGTCCTCTACCTTAGAAGTGCGAAGGTTGTATTCAAGAGGAATGCAATGGCTTGAAACATCATTTGCAGGATGCAGGTGTTCAGAAGCACATACTTGAACCAGAGAGTTGTGGAAAATCTGAAAACCTTGAAGAGATTGATGGTGTTCCAAATGGAGCTACTTTGTCACTCAATTCACCTCCTCATGAAGGCAATAAAGGTGAAAGAGGCAAGTATAAATCTGGTTCTAAACATATTCCTTTTTATTTTGCAAAGCTTGGTAAATTTCCACATAAGCATAGGGAACAAGTTGCATGTTCCTTTTGTGGTTTGGATAACCATGATGTTTATATATGTTGGAAGAGAATGGCCACATATAGGAAACTTTTGAAGGAAAAGAAGCGAGAAGCCAAAGGTCCATTGGACAAGGCAAATCATGTTGTCAATAGGATGCACATGCAGTGCACTTACTGCCATAAGCAAGGACATCTTGCTGCAAAATGTTGGACACTGAATCCAGCAATGCTTCCACCAAAGCTGAAGAAACTGGAAAGAGAAGATGGAAAAAATGGAAAGGAAGATTCCATGAGTGATGTGTCTCAAAATGATTCACATGTTGATGTTCATCTGCAGACAGAGGTAGTACCTTTAAAAGGGATTGGTAAGAAATGGTTAGAGTTCTTATCCGATTAAGGTTGCATGTCTATTGATGCATCTATTTGCATTTCTTTGTTAATGGAATACAAGTTGCAGGGTGTTACCAAGTAGGTGAATGAAGAACTTGAGCAGAAGACTCACTTTGTTGTTACAACATTATAGTTCATTTCAGCTTCGAAAGTACAGTGTGCTTAAGCAAAAGTTGAAAGTTGAAATGCATGCATGAGCTTGAGATGCATGAACATAGGGATGTTGATGTTTTCCTTGTATTTGAACATGTATGTGTAATTAACTTGAAGGGTTGATCGCTTTATTGTAAACATGCATGTGATGCAATGTTGACTTGGGAGAAGTTAACTTGGTCTCCTAGATGGGGATAATAATGAAATGTTTCATCTTTTGAAAAAGAGTCCAAATGGTATTTTTCTACATGCTTGACTTGAAGTGTCAATTGTTTTAAAGGCATGTTTTGTGGGCTTCTTGTCTATTCCGTCGTTTGTATGCAGATGTAAGACATGGAGGTGTTCACAAGATGTGAAATCTGTTTCTTTTGTTGAAGCAAGTTAGGCCATCCAGTTGTTGTCTGTATCTCTATTGTTGTTAACAGTTGTTGTTGACAGCTTGTCAAACAATACAAATGAAAGTTTTATGGAGCAAATGTACTTCACATTTGTTTGAGCCACCTTGGATCAATGATCAAGGCAGAGAAGCTCAAACTACCTTCTATGACCATTTGAGTGGGAGTTCTGCAGGAAGGCAAGGAGGAAGACAGTTCTTCCTAGGAAGACTAGCCCATCCAAGAAGGGAAGTTGTCAGAAGCTTTGGTTCAGAGGAACTATGCAAAGGCAACTGTAGGGACGTTGAAATAAGAGGGTGAGTCACTCTCATTTACTGTTCAAATTAGAATATCAGTCTTTTGGAGACCAAAATTTCTTTTAGTGGGAATGCGTGATCCAAAATGGATTTCGGATAGACTCCTAAGTCTAAGTGTTCCTCACAGGGGAAAAATGAAAGTCCAAGGAAGTTCCTGGAACTAGCCCCATTGCAGAAATCGTCTCATTCTAAATCTATTGCAACTTGAATGGGTAAAAACTGACTTAGGATGCAGAAGTTATCATAAAATGAAACTGCCTCTATCCTTTGGAAAAAGGAGCAAAATCCCTTAAAAAGGGATCCCAAAAACCCTTTAAGTCTTCTAAAATATCCTAAAAGATAAAAACCATCACATAAGGGGAACCTTCAAAAAGGCAAAAAAACACTATCGGAAGGCGAAAAACACAAGAAAACAAGGAAAACAGGCTTATCGGAGGCTAGAACAGTGAATGCACAGTAGCCATCAGATCTGGCCGATCAATGGTCTAGATCCTATTGGCGGCTATCGGCACAGGCCATATGGAACTTGCGATGGCGATTGGCGGAGTCAACGAGGACTTTCAATCAAGCGCACAGATCGAGGGCCCACGTTGCATCGCCAAATCACAATAGGCAAACACAATGCAATCGGCAAACACAATGCAATCGGCAAACACAATGGCACAGGGCTTATATATATATGCGATGTGATCAGCGGGACCCGATGGAAATATAGGCACTATTTCATAGGATTTGAGATCCGTCAAACACCATTTTTACGTTATTTTCATAGTTTTAATGTATTTCTAAAATACAAAGGGACATGCCATTGCGACATGCGATGACGACTTACAGGTGGACCCAATAGGAGAATAGGGCACAATTCTGAAGATTTTAAGTCCGGATGAACAGTGATTTTGGTGGATTTTCACAGTTTGAATACATTTCTTTGTGTTAATAGAAAGCGACCATTTCAAGGATTTCGAAGGCCCAATGCACTCATCTGCTACAGAATAGGTGGCATCCATCCCTGAGGGCATTTAGCAATGATTGCTAACACTTAGAGAGGGGATTTGAGCTGACAAAGAGACGGAGAGCCCGAAAGGGAAAATGAACCAACAACGCCGATTTGGCTTAAAAAGCCACAAAACGATAGAGACAGGGGTTTTTTGTTGGTTTCTAAGGTTGTTGTTGGGGTTTTTGCAAAAACAGAGAATAAACTAAGCCAAAAGTAGGAAGCTAAGACGAAGGAGGCGGCGCAGAAGCAAAAAAGTAGCCAAGGGAGTCACTTGGAAGCCAAGAGGGTTGTAAACTGATAGAGGGCAGAAAGAAGCCAGAGCCGAAGAGCCAAAGCCAGTACCAGAGTCAGAGCTAAGAGCTAGAGCTTCAAGAGCCAAGGGATAACATGGTGTTTGAACCCACTATTTCTGTGTAAAATAGCAAGAGTTGAGCCAAGAGCTTGTAAAAAGGACTTATACCATAATCCCCGAGAGCCTAGTTGAGTTGACTAGAGCTCAAGGAGATGTAGCCCAAGAGTTTTGGGTGAAATCCATATTAAATTGTTATTTCTTATGTGTTTGTTTTACTGCTGCATTATTTACTATTATATGTATTTACATATCAGTTCAAGCACATTTATATATCAGCACAAACAATAGATTTTAAAGCATATAATCAGTTTTAAAATAAACATAAGCATACACCCATATTTTCAAACACATATTTAATTCCACACTAGTTAATCATTAAGACTTGGGAAAATTTAAAGCTTTGGAAGTGGGAGAGGTTCTTGTAAGTTGGACAAGAAGCCTAAGAGCCCCATTTTCATATCATTCCTTTGCCTCAGCCACATTCACATTCCTCTAACTTATTTTTCTATTATGAGGATAGTCCCATGATCCATGTCCCCATTCTCCACATGTGTAACACCAAATATCTCTTCCTCGACCTCTTCCTCTGGGTGCAAATATTCCTCTATTAAAATCTCCCCTCTATGGTGGTCTAATACTTGAACTTCTTGCTCCACTCTGATGTTGTTGAAACATTGATCTGGTAGTTCCTCTACCCCTTATTGAACTTTTCCCTCTATTCCTCTGATTTTTTTTTCTCAACATCTTCTCTTCTACCTTCAAACTTGCTTCATAGGCATCTTCAATGGTCTTCAGACTCAACCAGCTGATCTCATCATGTATGTCATATCTTAAGCCATTGATATTTCTAGCTACCTTCTCCATGTCATCCTCTACATGTCCTGCTCTAATACTCAATCTATAAAACTCTTCTGTATATTCTTTAACAGACATTCCTTTTTCCCTTAAATTCTATAATTGTTTGAAAAGATTTAACTGATAATCTTTTGGCATAAATTTAGCTTTCTTTTACTCACCATCTTGTCCCATTGCTTGATCTTGGACTTTCCTTTTCTTGTTGTGCATGTTTGTAGTTCATCCCACCAAATAGTTGCATGACCCTTCAATCTGGTAACTACAAATTTCACCTTCTTTTTGTCATCAACCTCCTCATAGTCAAAATATGTGTCCAATGAACTGATCCAATCCATTAGCTCTTTTGCATTGAGAATCCCTTCATACACAGGAATTTCCACCTTTGGTTTTCCACCTACTTTAGCCAACATCTTAATAACTTTGGTAGTTTCATTTTCCTCCTCTTCTTCTTCCTCAAAAGATTCTTCTACAACACTGGCAACTCCTTCATCAGGTGTTCTCCTCTTAGCAGTCTCCATTGTTTCCATCCTTGTATGCAGACTCCGGATCTCCTCCAACAGAACTGCATTTGCTTCAGGTCTTCCTTGACCTATGCTATCTCCCCTCCTCGGTGGCATGTTTATTGCAATCAAACTCAATCTTTGTGCTCTGATGCCAAAATGACACAGGAGGTTGATCAAAATAAGGTGATAGTCTTAAAAATATACTATTGGTTGCTTTATAACCAATCAGATGCATTCAAGCAGATTTTGTACGTGGCTTACTTTATCTTGAGGGTCCCACTTTTCTCCTAAACACGTCAGTCCCACGTTGACTTTCCCTTTTTAAACAGGCGCTTCACTCTATGTCGTTGATCTCCTCTCTTCAGATCTAATGGTCATCACTCACCCCGATCAACAAAACAATTCGGTGATCCTCCACTATTGATCAAAGCGCACTTGATCCAACGGTTAACAGCGATATCGGGTGAGCCACTTGCACGAGGATTACCCACCCGATAAAGCGGTTTTCTCTCTTCACTTGAGTGCTACATGTCGGTTGGTTAATGGAATCAGGTGACCACCCCGAATTACCACTTACCACTTTTCCTTCGCCCGATAACCACCTTCGCTGATAAAACCCGCTTTTCCAATACAACCCATGTGCATTAAATCAAACTTAAATAAAGCGCTTAATAAATGTTTTAGCGCTTAATTCCAAGATTACCCATGAACACTAAATGACCGTGCTTAATGATAAACACATAAACACTGAGATTTATAAGTAAAGTGTGAAAATAGAGAAAACACCCGGTTAAGTTTCAAAACGCAGATACAAAAAGGTAAACAAGAGTCTGTACCAGGATTAACACACAGTTGCACACTAAATCAATTTATTCAATATAATAGTAGTTACAGAGTCTTGGCCCTCTCGGCTCAGTTACAGCAATTTATTTGACCTCTGTCTCAATCTCGAAACCCTATCTATCGCTGAAACTCTCGCCTCTCACTCAATTCTCAATCATCTCAGCTAGTCCCTTTCCATTACATTTTCTTCTCTTTTATGAGTCAAATCCTATTCTAACTGCACTAACAAGTCGATCTCTATTTTAATCAATCTAACAATCAAATCTCTATTTTTAAGCTCTATTACACACCTATGCTAATAACTTATCCCTTAGCCTAAAATAATACAATTTTCTAATTATTACAATAATGAAGTAAAGATCATTTTCGAGAGATCCAACCCTCTCTACCAAAATTAACTTTTGACCACTCAGGTCAATGAAATTCAACTCATTTAGCCACAACATGTGAACAAACCATCACATTGCTGGCTAAGTCTAGATGCTCCTGCATCAACATGTTGCAAAGGAAATGTCGTAAGACAATAGCATAGGAAAGACTAGCAAATAAAAAATAATGATTTTTTCATTCTTTTAATTCAAACTTATGATAACATAGGAAAGAGTAGCAAATCAAAATTAATGATTTTTTAATTCGTATTTTGATCTTCAGCATGCAAACCTCACCACTCAAATGTAATTCAATGCTTCATAAGGTACCTTCCAACCTATGTGACAAGATGTGACTGGAAGATCTTTTTCTTGTTATGTTCCCATTCATTTTCCTGTCTTGTTAGTAGTTCACCAGAATAGGTCCTATACTTAAAAAGTAGAGTGTCTCCATTGTATAATTGTAGAAAAATTCAAATACTCTTGAAAGGGTCCATGTAGTTGTGCCATTAGCATGACTATGCTTATCCTTCATTACATTGAGAATAAAGTTGAGAGCAACATTGACAAGAGGAGTAAGCTTATCAGGGGATGGACCCTCCAAAATTGATCCAAAGGCATAAGTAGTTGTCTCTCGACATCTCCAATCTAGCTTTGATATGTTTTCTTCTACAAATGGCATAACAAGGGGGACAATGTCATCTCCCACAGTTCTCACAACAAGACGGAAGTAAGTTCCTCTGTCCATAGAGAGATTCCATGCCCCTTCATCCTGATCTTGGTCTTCTTCTTGTTTCAACAATGTCTCTAATAACATTGGCACAAGAGCAAGAAGTTATTTCTTAAGAAAATAAAAGCAAGGAACATCTAAATCACCACTTAGGTCTCCTGCATATTCCTCTAGTATATCAATTTCTTTGTCATATATAGAACTCCAAAACTCGATAGCTTGAAGAGCAACCGTCTCTTCATCTGTTTTGATAGCTTTTGCTGTGATAGAAAATATGTCTTGCATGTGAGGGACAAGCTTCTCATAATGTGTAGAAGATATCAACACCAGGCATTCAAAGGAACTTGTTGAATCCTTAGTTTTGGGGACAGGGTTTCTTCACACACTACTCTCATAATACAATACCTCTCTATATCATTAACAACATTCATCTGAGTAAAATTAAAAGAATTATACAACGCTCGAGTAGCAACAAGCCTAACCTCATTGTTAATCTCAGATGAATTCATTCCATGCACAAAAACTGTAAGGATGGAATTAAACTGATCTTGGGCAAGACTATCTATAACAACCTCCTCACAAAGATATCCAAGAGTTTCTAGAGTGGCATGTTTGGGATGCGTGGGTGGTTCCATTTGTGGTCCACCCATGTTGAGTAATAATGTCCTTATGAGCTCTAACCACTGGCCTTAAGGTAACACAATGCCAACAATCTTTGCTATAACCTATGATGAAGTGGATTGAGCATTTGGAATAGGTGAAGAAAGAGTTTGCAGTAAGAATCCCTTGATCTGATTCTTCATGGCTCCATCTAGGGAGATCCATCTCTATAATGCGCATTGATCTTTTAGGATTTCAGCTCTCACATCCGAAATTCATGTTTTCCTTCAAGGACTTGTTTCACATCTGGAATCCATCTTTTGCTTTTACTCTCATAGTGAAAGTAGAAGATAACAACTTATAGATAGTTCACAACTTAAAATTAAGATACCTTAACCAGATTCCTTTGAAATGCATATTCTTAAATACTAAAAGGGCCTAAATTCAAGAAGCTTTGCATACATTTTACATGGATTAAAACAATATCAATGAGTAAGTTAATGTGAATGCATAGATATATATTTTGCAACAAAAGCATTGTCCTTAAATTTCCAGTAGCAATAATTTCATATCAATTGAAATAACTCATATTAAGCATGAAGCAATTACACAAATCCCACTATACAAAGCAAAAATTCTTATTAAGTACATGATGGAGATTCACCATGATAAATCAGAGAAGATAAAGACAACCCTTAAAATTAACCACTTGAAGGTCAATGAATAGAAAAACGAATAACTACTATATTACATTTGAATCAATCAGATACAGACTAGCCAGGTAGATTAATGACATACTTGGGATTATCATTCCATGCAATAGTCAAACAAGATGCATGAATTGAACATCCATACATCCACAAACTTACAACCAAAAAAATCACAGAGTCATCCCATCCACAACAATACATATAGCATTAGCCAACATTAAACAACAAACATGCACATGAGAGCACTGCGAAGATAAACATAAGCATGGGAGCAAATAGAAGAATATTTCTACGAGAAGGAAATAATGATTCAATTCAAATTAGTAATGCATTGCAAAAAATTATTCTACATATGCATGCTTGATTTGAAGCAATCCTAAACATAAATGCAATGGATAAAGGATATTTAACCTATCAAATTAATAAGGGTAATGACATGGAAGATAAGAAGGTGGAAATGTAGATGCTAATATTTGATCAACTTGGCTAATGCATCAACGTTGATTCAAAGAAACAAAATGTTCTTTCTTTTAGATGTAATAGAAGAATGACTATTAATCACTCTAGCCAATTACAAAGTGGCAGAAGTAATGTTAAATTTTTCTTGTTATTCAATCTTGACAATTCCATTTATTATTTCAAACCAACCTTTGATGCTTTTGTAAGCACAACAAAAGCACCCAAAGGTGGATGTTTTAGTTGTTGATATAACAACAATACTGAGAGTTGCTTTCATAATCATTAATGTTGTTTAAGCTCTCTTTGAGGTTTGGTAACAAGCAGGACTTGGGAAAGACTTTCATAATCTTATTACCAAACAATGAAAGAGATGAAAAGTTAGCAGAGGTAGGAATCGAATTCCCATATCCTCTCAACCAAACAACGACATGCATTTCCAAAGCTTCTGGACACAATCAACTTGAAACAACTAGATGCACAATCAAGTGAACCTATTATGCAATCTCCTTAATCAATTGATCATTAGATGACAAGCATTCATCAATAAAGTCATTGTAAAAGGCATATTGTTGCAACAACTGTACAAAATTTGAACCCATTGTATTAGCCAAGACACCTAGGACCCCAACTATAACCCTTGTTACTTTCTCATCTCTACATTAATGTGTATGAAAATATCAACGTCTATCAAAACTATGAGAATGAAGATTAGCTAAACATAATGAGCATTGAAAACCTTATCTAATTATGATAGCCTTGGAAACCTTATGAACACAACCTTAAACTATGTCAGCTTTGTCCATTCCTTTACAAGTGTATGTCTGTTATTTCAAACCTCCAAGAATTATTGTTGTTAAATGTATTTTCTCATTGCAAATTCTTCTTGTGTGAGGTGCATTATTACAATTCCCATTTTTTTAGGACAAAGGAGAGTATGAATTTAGAATGAAATCCTTCACATAAGGATATTTCACCGTAGCAGTAAGATTTGCCAATATTATGAACATCACATAAATAACAACCACAACAACAATCCAAAAAGACCCACGAGGCACAAAATTGAAACTACCATAACAACAATCCAAAAAAGACCCATGAGGCACAAGATTGAGACCACCATAACAACAATCCAAAAAAGACCCACAAGGCACAACATTAAAAGTACTTGCAATGTTAGTAAGGGAGGGAGCAATCACAACATCCTTGGATACCATAGACTCTAGTGGGATCATTCATCTAACAGTGAATGGTGGGCCTCTATGTTTTTCAGGCCCTAAATTTTCCATCTTAGAAATTTTGATTTTTACTTTTGTGCTCAAGTTGGCCCAATATTAAGTACTATTATATGGTATATTGTTGTTAGGATATTTCGATACATAGGAAATAGTTAAGTATAACTTGGTCTAATGTATAGTTAGGTAAAGTGTGTTTCTTTAGTATGTACATTTTGTAACTTACAATCTGATGGTCACGATATGTTCTAGACATGAAGTGATCTAACGGTTCATTCTCTCCTTGGTATTAATGACACTTGATCTGTGGCTTAACACCTAATTAGTCCATGATATCTATTTAAAGAGCATGGAGGGTCATTTGTAAGGTGACCGTTCAGGATAGAAGCTTATGTAAATTTTCTTTCTTTTACATTAATAAATTTCCTGAAGTGGTCACGTTGGCTTAGGCCGTGGACTGTTTCCCTCTTTGAGGGTTTTAACCATGTCAAAAATACTGGTGTACTGATCTGTTATCTGTTTGTGAGTGATGTCCTTTAGTGTTCTATCTGAGGAACTTACCCTATAAATTCCTACATGGTTTCAAAGCTATTTGAGGGCCACATCCGTTGGTGATCCAAATCCAAAGCTGGTACAACTGCATCTGACTGTTGTTTCCTAGATCTACTGTTTTTGACCACTTTCAGGCCGAGAAGACTGCCCTATTATGTTAGGAGCATATGTTCCAGTGAGTAACCACTTTCGTTTCACGCGAAAACGTTTCCGGTAACCCTAACTACGTCATTTTAAGATCTGGAGGTATACAGTATTTATTTGCAATTTTAGTTATTTATCTCTATGTTTATTCTGGTTTATTTATCTCTTTGTTTTTTATTACCGGATCCATACCTTTCATTTCTACATATGCTCTTTTCCCCACGACTCTGTGCGATCTGGGCAAATCAGAAACAGAAAGGAAGGATTTTTCTCACGCGTATGCTATTTTCCATCACACCTTAGTGTGATCTTGGAAAATCAGAAATATTGAGGAAAATATTTAGTTCTCGGCGAAATCTAACAAAGCCATGTTTTCTTCTTTAAATGATTGTAACACCAAAAATATAAATGTTGGTGATGGTAGATCTCTTAGTGTTGTAGGGACTGGAACTATTCATTTAGACAGTGGTCAATTTAATGATATTCTGTGTTCCTACCTTATCCTACAACCTTCTATCTATATATCATATAACTCATTCAGGTGAAGGTAAAACCGTTGAATTTTCACCTCGTGATGTTGTAATTAAAGACCTGAGAGATCCTAAACAGATTTTAGCTATTAGAATTGTTAATGATTCTACAAGGTTGTATAAGTTTAACAACTTTATGTCATCAACTCTTCCCTTAGTATTTGTTTCTCATAATGATGAAGTGAGCAAATTTTTGGCATGAGCGATTTGGTCACTTAAACTATCGCTTCCTTCAAAATATATGTAAGGAAAATATGGTGACAGGTCTTCCTATGGTATCTTGCAGAGATGGTGTTTGTTCTGGATGTGTACTCGGAAAACATCATCAGGATAGTTTTGAAAAACGTTTCTCTTGGCACGCCTCAACCCCTTTACAACTAGTGCACAATGATTTATGTGGTCCACTTCCAGTTGTTTCATTCTCTGGCTACAAGTATTTCTTAACTTTCATTGATGATTTCTCCAAACGCACTTGGGTATACTTCTTAAAACTTAAGAATGAAGTCTTTAACATGTTCTTGGCCTTTAAGGCCTTTATTCAGAAACAATCTGGACATCAAATTCTTAAGCTAAGATCTGATAATGGTGGAGAATATGTTAACAACAAATTCATCAACTTTTACACTCAGCATGGAATTCAATTGCAACATATTGTTCCATACACTCTACAACAAATTGGTGTAGCTGAAAGGAAGAATCACACTTTAAAGGAAATGGTTAATTGTATGCTTTAATCTAAAGGGCTTAATCTTAATCTTTTGGTAGAAGCAATTAACTGTGCAAATTACATACTAAATCACATTCCTACTAAGGTTTTAAAGAATATCACTCTAGAAGAAGCATGGAGCTCAATTAAACCAGATGTAAGTCACTTTCGTGTTTTCGGAAGTGAAGCTTGGGCCCGATGAGAAACATAAAGCCTTAGAACCTAAGAGTGAAAAATGTATTTTTGTTGGATACTCTAAAGATGTCAATGGATATATACTTCTTCCACCTAAACCCAAAAATGTTATCATTAGAAGAGATGTAAAGTTTTTTGAAAATATATCGGCCTACGAGCCTAGTTCAGTGGATGAGCCACCTCTTTCTATCCCATCTACTTCTAAAAATATTTCTTCTTCAAATGATGACATCGACGATGACAATCCTCCTCCACCTTCTCGGGATCCTCCTTCAGCTCCTCAGCTTCCAAAATGGGTCAGTGCTACTCAGGATGCAGTAGGTGCTCTTGCAGGTGATCCTACATCATCGACCTACACGTTCTCAGTGCAATAGAGCCTCTTATTTACTGGCTCAAGTTTCAGCGAATTATGATCCTAACACCTTTGCAGAAGCTTCAGGCCATCCAAATTGGGACGCAACTATGAATGAAGAATATCACTCATTATTGGCAAATGATACATGGGATCCTTTTCCTCTTCCAAAGGAACGAAAACTTGTTAGATGAAAATGGGTTTACAGAACCAAGTTTAGACTAGATGGAAAAGTTGATAAACATAAAGCTCTTCTTATTGCTAAGGGTTTTTCACAAGTTGAAGGCATTAACAATACTGAAACCTTCTCCCCTGTTTCCAAAATGAACTCTATCTGCCTTTTTCTTTCCCTTGTTGCCTCTTTCAAATGGGAAGTCCATCAGATGGATGTTAAATGTACCTTCTTGCATGGGGACTTGCATGAAGAAATCTATATGGGACAACCTTTTGGCTTTATACAAACAAAATCTAGCCTTGTATGTCGCTTAAGAAATGCATTTATGGTCTCAAGCAAGCCCCTCGGGCTTGGTATGCCAAAATGGATAGTTGTCTTTTAGATACTGGATTTTCTAGGTGTCATTCTGAAAATACTGTCTACACCAAGAAAGTGGGTAAGTCTCTTATCATTCTTGTTCTTTATGTTGATGATCTTATCCTTACTGGTAGTGATCTGCCCCTTATAAACCATGTGAAGTCCAGCCTTAAAAAGCAGTTTGAAATGACAGACTAGGACACTTGCATTATTTTATTGGTCTTCAAGTCTTTCAATCCAAGGAAGGTCTTTCCCTTTCCTAGTCGAAGTATGCTTGTGATCTTCTACGCCACTTTCACATGGAACGTTGTAAACCAACCCCTTCTCCGTTTCAGTCTGGAGCCAAACTTTCAGTCACTTGTACTTCCCCTGAAGTTGATCTACCTTATACCATCAACTTGTAGGAAAAATTTTGTATCTAACCCATACCCATCCTAACCTTTCATTTGTTGTTGGCCTTATTGCTCGGTTTATGAAAAACCCACATGAAAGTCATTGGAAAGCAACTAAAAGAATACTTTGTTATTTTCGAGGTACAGTTCAGTTTGGGATTCATTACAGTGCAGAAGCATCTCCTTTATTGGTTGGTTTCACTAATTCTGATTGGCCTGGTGACCCTAATGATCAGAAGTCTACTGCAGGTTATGTCTTCACTCTTATTTTTGGACCTTTTACATGGGCTTGCAAGAAACAAAGTGCCATTTCTCTTTCTTTCGTAGAAGCAGAGTATCGTGGCACTATAGAAGCTAGTAAGGAAGCCCTATGGCTTTGTCAGATCCTGTCAGAGTTTGGTTTTCAGCAGCAACATCTGACTACACTTTGGTGTGATAATCAAAGTGTCATTCAACTATGCAAAGATCTAGTCCAACATCAGCACAACAAACACATTGAACTACACATGCACTTCATCATAACGCTCATTCATGACCATGTTCTAGAAGTGCAATATTGTTCAACAGATGATCAAGTTGTAGACATCTTTACAAAGGCTCTCACAAAGGCAAAGTTTACTAAACTTTGAATTATGGTTGGAGTTCAAGAAGCTGTCACTAAGGGGGGATAGGCTCTAATGCCTCATTCCTTCTCCTATTGTGTCATATTTGTACATCCTTCAATCCTATCCCAAGTTGTTCTTAAGGGGGGATGTTAGGATATTCCGACACACAGGAAATAATTAAGTATAACTTGGTCTAGCGTATAGTTAGGCAAAGTGTGTTTCTTTAGTATGTACTTTTTGTAACTTATAGTCCGACGGTCACGATATGTTCTAGACATGAAGTGATCTGATGATTCATTCTCTCCTCGGTATTGCTGACACTTGATCTGTGGATTAACATTTGATTGGTCCATGATCTCTATTTAAAGAGCATGGAGGGTCATTTGTAAGGTGATCGTTCATGAGAGAAGCTCATGTAATTTTTCCTTCTTTTACATTAGTAAATTACTTGAAGTGGCCGCATTGGCTCAGGCCGTGGACTGTTTCCCTCTTTGAGGGTTTTAACCACGTCAAAAATATTGGTGTATTGATCTGTGATCTATTTGTGAGAGGTGTCCTTTGGTGTTCTATCTGAGGAACTTACCTTGTTCCTACAATTGTAATTGATCAAATGACGTTTCAATGTATGCAACTCTCTCTTCTGCCTGGGAATTCCTAGAGTGACACATCTATGTAGTTTCATTCCTACTTTGGCTAAATATTGTGTGGTTCTTGGTGAAAGAATAAAAACTAGTGACATTTATCCATTTATTCTCATCAAAATTCATATCCAAGGATATGAACAAATTGTATGTGAAAGCTTCCTTCACTTGTCAAGCTACAAAACACTAGGTTTCATGCTAATTGATTGATTTGGTAAATCTGGCACATAAATCATATCAAAGTGCTACGTGTTTCTTGTAAGAAAAACAAATTGTATTTAAATACTATTGCAATAATTCAACATATAATCAGAGATCATGTTGTAAAGATATTTGAACTTGTAAATCACAACTCTGTTAAAATGGCGCTTGTATGTCTAAAGGAGATGTGGTCAAGCATATATTTAGCCTTGATAATGATCAAAGTTTGTTACAGTTAAAATTTGCCTTAGAATTAACCAGATAATTTATTTTAATAGAATTAACTACGATGTGATAAAAAATACATTAAGTTAAAACTACAATCTAACCATTCTTCTAAACCATAATAACAATACCTTCATATTCTCACATCTTTCTTTGGTGAATAAAATTAACTTGTCTTAAACTGCAAAAATATTCAGTGTAAGATAGATTTCTTTTGATTTTTATAATATATACAATCTTTAGTTATAAGGAGGAAATCCAAAACCTCATAAAGAAATAGGGTAAAAGCTTATGACATTGGATACAACCCTTCACCACAAGGCAACTCTTCTAGAATCAAATTAGAGGTACAAAAGATAGTCTACACAAACATCCATACACAATATCATCATCGTGTAGAATGAACACATACATGCCCGTCATATCCATCAGGAACATCAACCCATTCAAGCTACATTTCCAACTCACTAGACTCGATATTATGCAGCCTTAAGCACACGTCCTAAATCACATTGCCATCAACATACTGGATCCAACTTTCTTTAAACAAATAATTATCCTTTGATGGTACCAACTTGAGAATTGGTTTGACAAATGATGCTCTCTTAAGGAATTTTCACATTCTAAAATACTCCCTAAAATTAATTTAAACAACAAGTTAGGCTCAACCAATAATTTAAATAGCCTATTGTCCCCTCAATTTTGCATACATTGAATTGCTAATTATAATTACAAATTAACATCCACAAAACTTGTAAGATTTATGAACATACTAGATTGATATAACAATTTAAATAACTTCTAATTTCACGCCATTATCACATGTTTTAATTGTTGATTATAGTTATTAATGACTACCACATCTAAAGTTGTGTAAAACAGAGTTACCTGGTATTCTTCAAAGTTTTGGAGACCCGTCTCTAAATATAGGTAGAATTCATCCATGTATTTTCTAAATTCCACATTTGTTGCATATGCAAGAGCTCTTATTTCCATCATTCTCCCTCATGAATAGTGGCACTCTGGTATGGGCATAAGTGGATTAGCCATCAAGGCTTCAACACCCTCAGCGGACTGCATCCACCAACATAAAAAAGTGGAAGAAGTTCTACCAAGAATTACCCGTCATTATGCAGAAATAATATATCAATAAGCAAGTTAAAAGGAAATTTTCCATTCTAC
Organism: Pinus taeda; assembly: GCA_000404065.3. Classification (NCBI taxonomy): domain Eukaryota; kingdom Viridiplantae; phylum Streptophyta; class Pinopsida; order Pinales; family Pinaceae; genus Pinus; species Pinus taeda. The sequence continues at coordinate 222,257 of APFE030008467.1, read as the reverse complement.
ATTAGTTTATCATTTTGAGGGTGTTTGACAAATTATCTTTCAGAGCCTAGATAACTTCCATTTTTAAAGCATTTTCAAAATTCATGCTTCTATTCTTTTTTGTAACAGAGAAAGAAAAATAAAGTGTGGAACATGATGTTGATGTTCACTATAATATACCCATTTCATCATTTATCAAAGTCCTTCATCTGCTTGTGTCCATGATGCTTTGACCTTTGTTATAATTGGCATCTAAGGTATTAACTTTTTAAAAGGTGCCAACTGGATGATATTGGGTTGGCTCAGCCTAAAGACAATAGAAACGTGCATATGTATCTTACATCCAATATATGGTAGAAATATTATGTTCATTAAACAACTACTATTGTGTATGGTTATTAAGGTGAGCTTATATATATATATATATATACATATAGAGTATATCTAGAAATAATGTAAATTTATTCCACCTTTACTAGTCAAACTATCCCTTATAATCTGCCTACCATCAATAATTAAAACATATTTATTTAAGTAATAACTTAAAAAGATTATATAATTATTTATATATCTTAAATTATTCATTATGAATAAGTCATTCAAGCATTAATAATCTAATATTAAAATAATCATCTATATTACGTTATTTAAACAAATAAATCACTTTTGATAATATTAGCTCATTTATTCATCTAACCTAATTTCTCTTATCTCTAGAAATATAATATTATTTTCTTATTATTATTAGATTTATTAATATATATAACGTAAATTACTCATTTATTAATTTATTATTCATTCAAAAGAAACCATTCGAAGTTTTAAATAACCATTAATTTATTTAAACAAATAAATTTCTTGGGATAATATTCGCTAATTGATTAATCTTACCTAATTTCTCTCATCTCTAGAATTAAAATAATAATATAATAATAATAAGATTAAATTTATTTATGGCCTTGGTCCTAGAGTCAAATATAGTTGTTAGGTAGCCGTTGGAGTCTCTACTCAGCCTATTTAAATTGCTAAGCCTGATCTGTTTCTTCAACTCGTCCTGACGATGAACCACACTAGTTGGTTCGAAACACGTCGACAATAATCTTTTTATGTGATTTTCGCCGAAGCTCTTTTTACAAATATGATGGATCACAGAAGCCTCAATTCTACAAGGTGAAAAGAAGTCACAAATTCTTAACTTTGTGGCAGACATAATTTCCAAACAAAGGGACACCTCTCGACAAGGTGAAATGGTTCTCTGCTTTCTTATTGGCAACAAAAAGTAACAAAAACGTTTTACAAAATGGAAAGCATTGTAAGAACCACCAAACATAGAGATATGTAGCATTAGTTTCCAATTTCGTGATGGGTTCATCCATGAAACTACATCCATCCACCCAATAGTTACTATTGGTTAAATTAAAATTGTAGAAACCTTATTTCAAACTATACATGCCTTTCTGTATAAATATATACATAGTTGACATAGAAATATTTTATTTATGGACCACATTGTCCACTTTTAAATGTTTTTTTGTTATTCATATATTTTTAAATACACTTCAATAATGAAAATTTACTTAATACTACATAGTGAAATATTTTATTTATAATTCACAATGTATTTTTTTTATTATTATTATTCATATTTTTTTAAATGCCACATATTAAATTTAAATCAAGAATTTAATTAATTACACATTTCTCATTGATTTTTTTTTACTTTCAATTTTTTTTTGTCTTTGGACATTGGAATGTTTTATTACATTGTCAACATTAAAATATATTTTCCCCTCTATACATGTATATGTTATTCATATATATATATATATGATATTGATATTGAAATAAATTAATTAACATGGATATCTAAATAGTTTAGTTTAGTCATGTATTGAAAAGTTTTTGAAAAGTAGAGAATGAGACATCTTCCTCTCAAAAGTAAAAAAATAAGATTACTTGTTTATTTTATTTACTTTGTTTTTTTATAGAAAGCTAATATAAAATTATGATGCTTCACATGGACATACAAATATATTATTTATGGTTGAGATTGAGAGTAAGTGGTATCATTGACATTATACTATAATTTAAATAACAACAAATATATATTCTTTTTATTTTCCATTAGAGTCGAAGTTGTTTTTTATTTATAGGGTATTTCATTTTTATTTTAGAAGGGACATGTGTCAACTTCAAGTTACAAATTTCCCTCATATAGTCATAGAATGCTCATCTTGGTGCAAGTTTCATATCTCTATTTCATAATGGTTATGAATATCAATCACCCGAAAAAAAAAAAATCTTCATTTTTTTTATATGATGGTTTGAGCCACGTGGGAATCTGAACTTTGAATCTAATGATTTACATGACCAATTGAGCTCTCTCTGTGTGCTTGAATTGGTAAATTCAATTTATATTATGAAATGGAAATTTATTTTTAGCTAATATTAATATTATATATACATATATATTAACATCTCCAATAAAAAACATTCTTATTTTTAATTATATGTTTACTAATTAATATAAAAAGTTTTATATGATTTCTAAATTTATACTATGAAAAGTTATCGGTTGAATGAATATATATATTTATGTGGTTAATATAAGCAACATTTCATTCAAGTATCCATGAAAAGAAACATCTCATTTTAATTTTATTAAAAATAGATACACATCACAAAAAAATACAAAATCCTTTAGTATAAATTCATTTAGTTTTAATATATATATATATATATAATAATATAATAAATATAAATAATATATATATATATATAATAATATATTATATATGTATATGTATATGTATATGTACATAACATATAACATATATACAATACATATATATATAATATACACATTTATATATATATACCATTTTTTTTTTTTTTTTCCGCATGAAAAAATTGTAATTTTATTAATGAAAACAAAATTACATGGTGTGGATGCAAAAGCATTCCATTAAGCCAGTCAATCATCATAAAACCATGAATAAACTAGTAAAAGGAGGAAACGTTACACTTTTCTCCACTTTTTCTTTTCAACTTTCCGCCATTCTCCTTGTGATGGCGTGGAAGATATGATAGCTAGTTGATTGTCTTCTTCCATTCTTGGATTTTCCTTTTTTGAATCTGAGCTTTCTGAAGCATGATGGCGCTTAGTACCCCAATATATTGTTTCAGGAAACTTCTCCGGCTGCACTATGGGAATAGGTATGTCTGTCCCATCCTCATTTTCTATATTTTCTAGTATACTTTGATTTCCTTCATTTGAAGGGGGTTTCAATTCTTCTTCTTCCTCTTCCTCTTCCTCTTCTGGCGAAGGAAATTGCCAACCTTTGGGTTACTTTCCTGGTTTCTTCTTCCTTCGTGTCTCTCTCTTTGCATTAAGACACGTATTTTGTAGGTGTCCAGTTTGTCGGCATATTCGACATCTAAATGTTGTGTTTTCAAAATCTAAATACTGTGTCCAACTCTGCTTATTGCGTGTCAATTGTATGTGATCCGACAAGCCTTTACTGAGGTCCACCTCCACACATATTCTGGCGTAAGTGTAGATTCCTTCTTCAATTCTTTGCATATCTATCTTGATGTATCTCCCTGAGAGATTCCCAATGCCTTCTAGGGCTTTTTGATGCCAGAAGTGAAGGGGGAGATTATGCAACCTAACCCATACTAACATTCTTGATACTATCATTGTGTTTGCATCAAATTCTGGAAACCATGGGCTTACAAACAGTCTTGTATATCCCCAAAATCATGGTCCTTCATGTAATACATAGTCTCGTATTTCCAATGATGCAAACTTTACTATGAAGAATCCTTTTGAACATATATGAATCTCACAATTTATATCCCAATTTGTGAGGATCCAGTGGAATAGATCCATTCGTTTTGGCCAGAAACTGTTGAATATACATATAACCGTTATGGCTTCATAGTTGGAACAAATATCTTTTGTTTATGATAAGTTTATATTCATCTCTGGCACTTGATTCAGTTGTCCCACAATATAGGGCCTAGGGGTATTATGTGTATGATCTGGAGTAATTGTCGCTGCTTATTTTTCTTTGAGGATTTCTTTGAAAGAAAGACCCTCGTTATTATGCCCTTGATTTGGTGTTGTAGCTTTAGGAACACTGGATCATGTCATTCCCCCAGTTCTCTTTGTTTTGCTTGATCTAATAGATCCGCCCCATAGTCTCAGGTTTAGGATGACGATGGATGATAGAGATGTAGGAATTTACAGGGTAAGTTCCTCAGACAAAACACCAAAAGGACACCGCTCACAAACAAATCACAGATCAATACACCAGTATTTTGACGTGGTTAAAACCCTCAGAGAGGGAAACAATCCACGGCCACGTGGCTACTACAGGCAATTTATTAATAAAGAATGAAAAAATTTACATAAGCTTCTCTCATGCACGGTTAACCTACAAATGACCCTCCATGCGCTTTAAATAGAATTCATGGACCAATCGGGTGTCAAGCCACGGATCAAGTGTCGGTAATACCGAGGAGAGAATGAACCGTCGGATCACTACATTTCGTGACCGTCGGATTGTAAGTTACAAAATGTACAACGGTAAAG
>APFE030008467.1:165566-211604 GCA_000404065.3 Pinus taeda | reverse complement strand
AATAAAAATACTTTCAATCATAAACCATAGTTTATGGTTCTTTGTTAAGATTTAATTTTATATGTAAACTTGGAACAAATTATAAATTATTTTAAAAAAGGATAAAAAAAATTGACACTTTTTAAGAAAAAAAACTTGAAAAATTAAACGAGCATTTGTGAAATTTAACTGCTAAAAATTTCCTTATAATTATCCCATAAAAAATCAAAATACATTGCAAAAATGAAAAAGGCAAAGATTCACAGCTCAGATAAATGTGATAACCAGACAGACGTGTGCATCGAACAACGATATGTTCTTAACACAACTTTGTTACTCCAAAATGAAATGCAAAGCAAATCGATCTAATAATAAATGCATAATGGTATTTTCTTAACAAAACATGGTTACTCCAAAATGCAATACAATGAAATTTGATGTAATACTAAGTCCAAAACCACAACCACAACACCATAAACTTGGTGATTACAAAGTCTTGTTTTCACTATTGCAAAAAGCGTATGCATACTCAACCATAATGCCATAAACCTGGTGATTACAAAGTCTTGTTTTCATTATTGCAAAACGCGTACGCGTACTCTAACTATAAGACTCCATTGTAAAATAGAGGACTACTCCTGCGAAATTTTTAACTATGACTATAACTTGTCTTGAAATTCAGGTCAATGGAAGATTTCACAATTACAGTGTGATCTACTTCATTACAATATTTTATTTTCTTTAATTTAAAAGTAAAGAAATTTAAACCTGACTATCAATCGATTGTAAATTCGGATCATTAGAATGCTTAGCTTCAATGCCATTGGTATCCTCAATGTTGATCTCACTGATGTTCAGTTGATAAGAAAGACTTGCCAGCATCTCGATCAGAAGTCTTTCCAAATGCATTAGGATTTCTTATTCTTTGTCGAAACCCACCATGGACAGATCTTCATGGATTATAATTATTGTAAAGATCGAAAGTTGAATGGTTACACAAATCAAGATTTGGTTGACAGTTAAAACATTGGGATCTAAGGGTGGAAGAAATCTCAATCACCTAACAATAGATCTGATGGTGAAGAAAAGTGCAAAGTGGCAACCGAGGGAGTTCTTCTCAAAGGGGAACGCCTTACGACGTAATTATATTTTAACAAAATACCTCAATTTACCAATCAGTAAAACCTAAATTGACCAGATTGTAAACCTTAACACTAACTTGAATTCAATGATTTTACTTTAATTTAGTTATATTTGAACTAAGCGATAGAGACTAGCTACAATGTAGTGCTTGTTAAATAATGCAATCGGTTCAAACAGCCTCATATATCTACTCATACATTCAAAATTGTTGTTAATACATTGGCTCAAAATATTTTCTCCAATAAGATTACAATCCTTTATTATTATTATGCAATAATGCAATCGGTTCAAAGAGCCTCATATATCTACTCATCCATTCCAAATTGTTTGTCATCTTTAATCATGAAGGGTCACCTATGTTATCAAGTAATTTTTCTGCTTATATAATAATTTATTAATATTTGGATTTAATGTTTATTAGTCCTTGCTTTGCCACAGACTATAGAATTTGTCTCGTGATCAAATTGCATTGAATTTACATGTTTTTGCATTTTTATTGTTGCAATTTAAACCAAATTTTCGTGAAATGTTGAGTATTTTTATTTTCCATAAATTCAAAATAAATTTTCAACTTTATGAAAATTTTATTTCTAATTTTCAATTGGTTCAGTGAGCTCTGATGGGACATGATTCCCCTGGTGGAGGGCATTTTATTTTCGATATTTGATATTGCCTGATAATTCATTTAAAAAAAAAAAAAAAAAACTAATTTTGTGAGTGGTCATTTCGTCGGTGAGTGCTCAAACATTGACACTGTTATACTACTGCTTCGCCTAATGATGCCAGAACTGACGTGGTTGCATGTCCTTTACTGGGGGGCTTAACAAATGTGAAGCTTCCTTGTGCGAAGCCTATGCATATATTTAACTACATTGTTGTGATGAATATATTTACAAGTTGATGTTGGTCATCTCCATTACATCAACAACAATTCCGTGCACATAAATTATAGATGTTATTCATCTAGGATTTTCAAGTTAACATCGTACATTTATACAGATGATTTTCAAGTTAACATCTTGCATTTTTAAATATATAGTTTTATCATTACTGAAATGATTTACAATTTCACACTTGTTTCACATTCACCAATTAGGTTTATGAAGTTATTACATAGTTTTTTCAACTGCTGCTTGAATTTTACCTGCTTGTTACGCTCTTCAAAAGCACTCAGGTTTTTAATCTTTATTACCTAAAATTTTTACTAGGCTTTTCAAATGTTGCTTGCATTATTAAAGAGCTTGATTACTAGGCTTTTCAAATGTCGCTCACATTATTACGGAGCTTGATTACTAGGCTTTTCAAATGTCGCTCACATTATTACGGAGCTTGATTACTAGGCTTTTCAAATGTCGCTCTGTTTAGTGAGCTTTATCATTGCCCTTTTCAAGATGCCTATCGGATTGTTACCTTTCGTACATTTGAAATTACTGCATATGCCAAAGTAGAAAGTGAAATCATTTATAGCTCGTTGTGTGGAGCTCTGCATAATGAACTTAGCTCACTCCCACACATTGGATGTTGTAGCGACTCAAATCAATAATCAACAACACATTATAGCATCTCCACACTTGACATAACGAATTATATAATGTCTTTTCACTCTCTGGAATTGAACCGAATTTTGCAAAGTAAGCCTATGGAATTTTTTCGATGTTATGAGTTGTGAGTTAAAGATATGGCATTGGAAAGGCACTGTTCAATATATCATGGCAACAACCATTAAATCTTATATCTTCTATCGTAAACAATTTCATGCGTATGTGTGTTTGTTTTATGATTCTATTACTGGCCACCGAGACTTATTCAAAGCTTTGCTTGTGCGGAGCTTTCATTGTGTGGAAAGCTTCGCACATTGCTTGCATGCATAAGTAAAGTTAATTAATGAGATATGGTCACTTAGTTTATACGGTAATGCTTATCCAACCAATGTTTAATCAACCACACTATTCCTTATGATAAGCGGAGTGATCCTGTTGACGAGGTCGTCGATTGTATACATTGTTCTCGGTTCACAGATGTCCTTACCTTGTTGAAAAGCTAATTGGATAGTACACACCTTGAGGGTAGAAGCAAACATGAAATTGTTTGGCCACATTCCTTCCTGTTGCATACGGTAATAGAGTTCAAGTACTTCATCTCAAAACGCCTTAGAGGCATAGGCTTTGATCATTGTGTTCCAAGGGACAATATCTAGTTTGGTTATGCTATCAAACACTTTGTTTGCATCCTCCATGCTTCCAAAATTGGAATACATTCTTAGATGAACATGGAGTTGTTTGAATGAATTGATGTTGATACATGCTTGCAAGAGCGGAGCATATTGTGAAAGTTGGTATGGTGTCTGTGTATACCATGGTTTCAGTGTATTATTTGTTCGAAATCTCAAGTTGGGTTTGAATCTAACAATAACAATATAATCATAAAACAAACACACATAAGCATGAAATTGTTTATGGTAGAAGATATAACATTTAATGGTTGTTTCCATGATACATTGAACAATGCCTATACAACGCCATATCTCATTGTTGGCAATGAATTTATGATATTATTGTTCTTTCCTTTGTCAGCCAACACTTGAAAACCATTTATGGCTTGTGGAGCTACATGCGGGAAAGTATTGCTGTGCTACGAGACTTGGGTAGCTTTGTGTCAGGTCTGCATGCATCTCAATTATGTTCCCTTAGTTCCCGTTTCAATAGCTAGATGGAAAGAATGACTCTTCTACTGGACATGATGCAAACTTGGTTTGAGCACAGTGCAGTTATGAATAGAGTGCAAGCCTAATGCATAGTATAAATGCTATAGTGAAGAGCCTTCTAAAGTGGGATACTTGTAGGGCTTAGATGAAGGAGCGAACAAATGGGGATATTTCATTGTTTTTCAGTTACATCAGGGCTGATATGTCCTTACTAACTCTTCCAACCTATCTATTCCCACCCAAACCCAAAGAAATACATGAAATGAACTATAGATACTCGGGAACTACACTTCATAAGGCAAAAAATGGTGACTGTGATGTTCCTCCATCTCCATAAGTAACACAATTTGGGGATCGCTTCAATGGATGGATCTTGATCATTCGAAACACGAGCATGATCATGAGCATTTGAATCATGAAAATTGAGTGAAAATTTTCACCATTGAAATTTTATTACAGCAATTGGAATTATTTATTCTAACCGTTACTTAATTTAGCAACTTATTGCTACGACAATAACAAATTAATCACACTACAATCTTCAAAAATAAAAAATATTTTGGGAGATAAACTAGAAACTGAGAAAATAGTGGTGCACAGACACAAAATTATAACACCGTTATTTTTGGACAAAAGTCCTCAGAAAAACCCAATGTGGGAAAACTGGTGCAACAATTGAGTGTTTTTATTATTAAGCAGAAGTGAGAAATTTTGAGTACAACTGGAAGTCAAAATTTGGAAATCCTACAGAGAAAACACTGGCAAAAAATATTACCAGGAATTTTCCTCATCGACAAGCAATCCAGGCTCTAACTGCCAGCTCCAAGTAAGTCCTCCAAACTGGCCTGCGCAGACCCTACATCACCCTAGCGCAAAACTGGAATATGCACTACATGGAATACTTGATCCTCAAGATGTCATGTCTGCTACTGATTAAGAAACTCTCTCCAACACTCTGGAATTGAAAACGAGCTTCTCTCTAGCAAAATCGAATTTCCCTCTAAAGACTTTTGCGTATTCCCCACATCATCCTCTATGTGGCTATTTTTGCCTCTTTACAAGCTAATCTCTAGATGTGGAGAACTTCCTCCAAACTTACTATCCCTGCCCCTCTCTATCTCTACTTCTCTTCTTTGGCTCAAACTCTTCCGACAACTGTTGTTGCTTGCTGGAGAAATCAAACTGCCCAAGGAAATTGATCTCAAGTGTGCTCCTCCATCTAACCATTGACTTCTTATTATAATCTCATTGTGGGACTCCAACGACCAAGATTAAATCTTAATCAATGACTGATATTATTTTCTAGTCGATCTGTGTGAGTCTCTAGAGAAATCTCACCTTCCTCAATTAATTCTTGTTAATTAAACATTTTTCCTAAGTTAGACTTGGAAAATTTTAATTACTGATTAATTAACCTAATTAAGGCACTTCTAGGTGATTTTCCTAAAACCTTTTATGGGTTATGGAGTCCTAGTGTTTCTTAGCCTCTTTGACAACTGTTGAGACTAGAACACCATCCTATGCTACAAAAAACAAATAACTTGGACTCTTTAAATAGGTCAAAAGGTTCAAATAAATTAAAATGAATGCGGGGAGCTCATTGTGTAGAGCTCCACACAATGAACTTAACTCACTATGTGGAGCTCCCAACTCCCACATGTATTAATATATGTTCATTGGAGTCCATTATTAAAAAGCTATGAACTGAAATATGCATATATTAATATTAATTGTAGTATGTTAGCTATAGAAATGATGGCAGCATAACAGTTGCTCTTTATTGTTTTGTTCCAAGGAAATGCATAACTTGCACAACACGTCCATACAGATTCACAAATAAATCAGATTATTCGATGCAAACTTTGCTCACTTGGGTAATCAATTTGTTATAATCTATCGGTAGTTATATTCCTAGTATGATTAATATGCAGAGGTAATGGCTAAAAAAAAGAGGAAAATATTTGCATTCCACATACTTATCCATATAGGTGTTACTATGATATGAGCGATCTCTCACTGTTAATGTAGTTGGATGGACGTGAGTCATCAACTATGCTCATGTCTCCGCTTGAGAACTGGCATCACTTAGCATGTCTCTGAGAATTTTAGTGGCGATTGCTTTTTTTGCCTTGTTTGCTATTAAAACCCTACGTTATCCCCAGCATACACAGTGTCACTACATAAATTTGCCACGAACCACATTAGGCCACCATTGGTTCATCCCCTTTAACATACTCACCATTGGCCCCACTAAAACAATTACGTACACACCATTAACATAGTTGTTGTTGGCCATGCCAACACAACAATGTACATAGGTGCGACGAGCATAATCCATAGGCTATAACGTGATAGCAGGGTGAACCTGCCTATCACCCATTGGGGTTGGGGCTCCAGGCCATGTCGATATGTTTGAATACTTATTTAGTAGCTATAACAGATGGAAAGAGACCCACCCATCGCCCATATGCTAATAAACTCACAAAATATGAGTAAGCTTGAGAACGAATCAACTACAAAAGGTGATTTATCCTCAATGATTATTCTCTTGTGCCTTAATATTAACTTTGATATTACCTTTAACTTTAATATCGAAGAGCCTTATGCTTGTACTTGAGATATTCCAAGAAAAAAACACGTATATTGGTGTTGAGTTGTCCTTTCCCTTCCACTAAGAAGTTGATTATGCGGGAGTGTGGTGAAAACACATTTCTCCGCACTCTCATACAATCAACTTTTCCCCACTCAACCCAGCTCCGCATTCCACACGTGTTTTGATAAAAAAAACATGTATATTAGCGTTGAGTTGTCCTTCCCTTGTGCAAAAAAGTTGATTGTTTGGGAGTGCGGAGAAAACACATTTCTCCGCATTCTCGCAGATCAACTTCTCCACTTGTGCGTAGATTACAAAGTCGAAGTAGTTCGATTCCCACATACGACGATATTTGTGATTCTACTTCATATAAAGTTTGATTGTTTATTCTTCTACGTTGTAAGGAAAGAGGTGAAATATAAACAATAACATTAAAGAATCTTAGTAATCGATGAAACCTTCAATCTAGATAAAAGAGTCTCGGCAGATCAACTCAATCAAATGATAGTATTTTCGAATGCACATTCATTGATATGCATAGTTTACATTGTAGATTCATAAAATGACAAAAATTCAAATTCTATTGCAGCAACAAAAGGGCCTCAAATTCTTGTATCTAGTTTCATTTGTGAAAAAAAAAAACACATCCATTTTCACATTATGTGGATGAGATTTCAAGTCCCTACATTACTCAAGAACAACAATTCTAGAACCAAAGAGAAGATAATTGCCGATGTTGAAACCTAGATGGCATGAAATACAAAATGATGAAAAATGCTACGAGACATAACAGAGTATTTATCAGTACAACTCCCAGATTCCTCCTTTTTGGGGTGCTTTTCTCTCCTTGTACTTGGCAAGGGTTGCCCACTATCTAAAGTTTTCTTTGATGTTTCTTGCAACAGAGATTTACACTACTATGACCTCAATCCATCAGATGGTTAATGTCAAATTCAATTACTTTGTAATTTAAATTGACTTGCCTATTATTATTGGGCAAGAAAGCAAAACTCTCTGATTCGCTTGTATGGCAAGTAAAACAAGAGAATCAAGAGATGTCGAGAATGAGAGTTGAACTCATTCTTGGGCGACAAAACAGTTTGATAAAAATGAAAAATAGTTTGATCAGAATGCATATGCCACAGGATATATGTCACACAATATGTCTCCAGAACATTAGTTTCCATACCCTTTGGAAAGTCTTGGTTGACTCTGCATAACGGATAATTATTCCGAGAACCAAAGACATAATCAGATGTCGTAGTGTTAAGCTATTAAAAATCTCGGTAAGGGGTGTCATTCATTACGTTCTAGGAATTTTTTCCACCGTCCAACACAAGATTTTCATTTTGAACCTGCATGGAACAAGACTTCTCTAAGTTTGCTCAATTGTTTAGTGGGTAGAGAGCGCTTCACCCAGGGGCTTTCTCAACATTGGCTACAAAATAGTGTTTTGGAAATCATATTTCCATGGCGATGGCTCTCAAAATCCACGAATACATGTTCACTGTCAATAATGGAGTGATAATATCTTAATTGGATAATGTTAATAATATGTTATTAATACAAGTTTAAACTCACTTCCTTGAAAATTGAGCTCATTGATACAAAACAATATTGCTATTAATAATATTAACTTATTGCTAGTGACAAGGAACATAATTATTAATAATATTGGAAAGTCCTCCAACTAAATAACGCAGAGCCTTTATTTTTCGTGAAAAGCAGTAGAATGCAGAGCTCTGCACTCCACACAAAACCCATGAATTGACACGCTAATACATGTTCATTGTCAATAATGGAGGGAGTAGTCTACCTAGGTGGAGGAATAGCCCGGTTTCCGTCATCGCTCGGAAAAACGTCCGGCTCTGGCCGTCGGCAATCCCTCCGCCCTCCACCACCCTTCGTCCACTGCTTCGCATTAATTTACTGATAGAATCGCCGCGGAGAGTTAATTCAATTTCCAATTCGAATTTGGAAACCGCGGGCTGCTCCCCCATCCAACTCGAGGTGGCCCCTGTAGCGCACTCACCTTCCTCCTCGACTCGGTGCACCTCACCTGCGGGAATTTTGATTGAAGCTGTTTGCTTGAAACCCAATCTAAAATCTGTGCCATCATTGTTTCAACAAAATGGAGAGGATCTGTCCCAGACATAATAGGAAAATATTAACTTCAGAGAGGGTTTGATCCAGAGAAACATGTCAGAGATCGAGGTGAAGGTGGAGCATTATGGTTGTTGAATTTCAATAGTTTCAGACCCAAATTCCATCAGGTGAGTTGAATTTCCGTGAGTTTACCTTCAAAATTCAAAGATCAACGGCTAAAATTAATGGGGGCTTTAAATTTCCGCTGCTGGAAATGTGTTTTGGACTGGTTTCTTGTTTAAGCGTTGGGGTTTCTGTTGTTTTTGGGAAAATTTGGGCTGAAATTGAAGAATTCTGGAGGTATGGGCGGGGGAGAAATTGCCTACTTAATAAGCAATTGAAATTTCAAGTTTCTCGCTGGCTTTAAAAGATTAGGTTTTTTGGGTGTGCTTCGTTTACGGTTGAATTACGTCTCTGATATGAGGAGGAATTCAATCAAGCTATGGGATGGAGTTTATGGAATGCAATGGGAGCATCGGGTTACAGGCTAACATGTTTTGTGAGGGGCTGGTTTGGACGAAAAGATTCTCTAGATAGAACAACTTTTTGTGGTTGTGCCGTAGGGGCCATTAATGGATGCCTCTATGTTTTGGGAGGGTTTGCTAAAGCATCTGCTCTCAAATCTGTCTGGCCTTATGATCCTCGAATAAATGCATGGACATAAGTCGCACCTATGACCACTGCAAGGGCTTATTGTAAAACAGCTTTCGTGAACAACAATCTTTATGTGGTAGGTGGAGTGAATAGGGGCAGAGGTGGACTGACTCCACTTCAGTCGGCAGAGGTTTATGATCCTGTTACAAATACCTGGACCCAAATTCCAAACATGCCATTTGCACAAGCTCAAGTTCTACCCACAACTTTTTTGGTAGATATGCTAAAACCAATTGCTACTGGAACGACAACATTTAGAGGAAAACTATGCGTACCACAGAGCTTATATTCGTGGCCTTTCTTTGTAGATGTTGGTGGTGAAGCCTATGATCCTACTACTGATTCTTGGCTGGAGATGCCAAACGGTATGGGAGATGGTTGGCCTGCAAGGCAAGCAGGGACAAAATTAAGCGTTGTGGTGGATGGTAACTTGTATGCGTTGGATCCTTCTAGTTCATTAGACAGCAGTAAGATTAAAATGTATGATCCCCAGGAAGATACATGGAAAGTCATTTTGAGGAAAGTACCTGTTGTAGATTACACAGATTTAGAGTCACCTTACCTACTAGCTAGATTCTTGGGAAAGCTTCATGTTATTACAAAAGACATTAGTGACAATGTCGCTATTTTGTAGGCTGACACAAGCGAAGGTGCATTTAAATCATCTTCATCGCCATCGACCTCCGACCCTTCTGCTAGTATTTCTGATTCTGAGGTTGAAAGGAAGAGCATTGCTAGTCGACATTTTGGTTTTATTGAGCTAGTTAGCTGTCAGGTCCTTCAGATCTAAGACCAAGGTTAACATTTATTTTTCTTCCATGCTATGGTTAGTTTGTAAATATCATGAAAGGAGAGCTGCTCAGGGTAGCATGATTCACTGTATGGGGCTATTTTTTAACCCAAAACCCCTTTTTTCACAACCACTCATTGCTTTGTCTCTCTAAGAGTTTACATCTCTTACTAAAACAATTGATTAATATTGTACAACTCTTCTGCCAACACCTTATATGGATATCTTAATATATTCTTTTCAGAGATGATGATCAACGATAGTTTTTGCTGGCAATAATGTTATCATCATATGAAAATTCTATGCAGTCATAGCATCTAAGCATGGGTAAGGGTTGGAAGGGAAGTTTCCTTGTGCCATAAATAACAACAAAATGTATATATAACACATTTTCCGTTTCAATCTGGTAGTTGATGCTAGAATTTGATGGGACCGATAAAAATGTCCCTTATAATAGTTTTATTGACATTGTGAATCAACGATCTTTGTATTACATGCTCTGTAGATATGTCTTATCTGTCTGATAGTAAAGTAATCATGCGGTATTGCATTGTATTTGTTTTACCTTTTCTTTGGCTAGTTTTGTATGGTTTGTCTATAAGAATAAATTTATCTTAGCCCAAAATACAAACTTTTCACCACATAAAACGTCCATAGTAAAAGTAAGTTTTATGCATAAAAGGTTATGTGTTTGGTTTTCCTGCTTTTAGCTTTAAATGCTGGACATTTATTTTTTTGTTTTCATTCAGTTTTGCTAACAATTCTGTAAGTAGACCTTGTTTGTCTTTATGAAATGAAAAGGGTAAAGAAAAGGAACTTCATATATGGTTTTAGGAGTGGTGTTGTTGTTATACACTAAGTAATAGTGTATATAAATGTTATCAACTCCATGTTGAGCACCAAAGGAATTAACAACCCCCTCATTCCATTCATTGTGTTAAGTTCCTTTCACTAAATAATCCCTTTCAAACCCACCAAGGCTAAAGAATGCACTTGTTTCAAGTAACCATACATTCATCAAATTGTTCGTTATGCAAATGGATCAATGTATTTTTTGAAAGGCATACTTTCATACTAATTTGTTGTGTAAGGTGTTTTCCAAATTCATTGGCAAGGGTATCATATGTAAAGATGCAATCGTTTATCCAAAACATAAAGCGATTTTAAAACTAATATGAAGTCTGATGAGACTAATAGAGATTAATGATCAAAATTGAATCCTTCCTAGCTCTTTCAAAGGGTTTAAACTTGTTCTAAAAAGGTAATTCAAAAACACCTTGAAAAAAATGTCAAATTTTTACATCGCTTATCACTTGTAAAAGAAAACAAATATTATATATTTCAAAAGAAGAATTACAATTTTAATGACCCATCCAAGCTCTCAAAGCTTCATTGCTTAGTGACAATTGTACCTTAAATATTATGTCAGGATAGATGTAAATCATAAGATTCAAGGTTTAGCACCTAATACTTCACTTTGGCATTTAAACAAGTGATGAACTATATAATTGTAATGGAGTGATGGGTGATAAGATGATAGGTCTGTGGAAGAAACAGGCTACTAGAAGGTTACAAACAAGGGGAAAGAGAAACAAATTTAGAACAACTACTTTATGGGGTTGACACTAGGTTACTCTTGTTGACATAAGGTGGCAAAAAGGGCTATAACAAGCTTAATAAGAGGTTTTATGCTTAGCATGGGGATTTGCCTTACAACTCAACATGTCACTCCCATCAAACAATCAACGCATGAATAACTTTTGTTTTTTATGCATGAATAAAATATTTTCCCATATCACATCTTCTACTCGTAGGTTCTTCCATTTGATGAGGTACTCAATAATTGCTTAATTTTATAGCTACTTAATCCTCGTTTCAAGGATATTTTTTGGTTCAAGTGTGATTTTTTTCCTTCATCTCTGCTAAAATAGTTGGGATTGTGATCTTGTTACCAATTACCCTTTTTAAGTAAGAAGTTGTTAGATTATGGTAGCAATGGACATATGCTTTAGTCTCTATGATGTCTAAGAGGCTAAGGAACACAAGATCTCCAAACCCCAGAAAAGGCTAAGGAACACAAGATCTCCAAAACCCATAAAAAGTTTCACAAGAAAAGACTTGGAGATGCCTCAATTAAATTAATTAGCCATAATTGGGGAAGTTCAATTTTTCTTTGGAGGCTTCTATTGATGAATTCAAATTGATTTTAGCATTAATTGAGATGTAATCATCGCAGTTGAGACTCCAACAAGAGACTATAAGAGTGGGTCTAGGGGATTGGGGAGTACATAGAGTATTTGGTGAGCAGTTTGGCTACCCAATTGTAGGTATTCAGCAAGGGCGAAATTGAAGCTAGGGAAGCATCAAACGCAGAGGGATAAACAAAGATTTGAGAGCAAGAGTTTGGAGGAATTTTCCTCAGTGTTTTCTAGTGTCTGGGAGACAGGAAGAGGAGGCCAAATTCACCTATAAAGGAGGCTGTTACAACTAGTGTGAGTAGCCAAATTTCCCAGTGCGAGTTGTTGGAGAATCAATGTTTCAGTTGCTAGTTTCCATATCGGTATCCCATAAGCAAAGCGAATGTGTTTCAAAAGCAGAAGGAGGCAAGAAAATTTGCCGGAAGGTGATTATGGGGTTGTACGAATTTGCCTCAGCCAGATCTGCACATTCTAGGAGGAAGTGTGAGTTCCAAAAAGGGAGTGCGAGTGGCTAGTAGGAGGGTAAGTTGATTGCAGAGGGATTCAATTTATCTCCAGTTTATTTTTCTAGTATTAAATGGATCTTTGTCAGTGAGAGGTAAGCATATCATTGTACTCTTGAATTGTTGAAGAATTTATAATAATATAACCATCATCTACTGCACTAGTTTTCCCTTCACAGTTTTTCCAGGGACATTTGTCCAAAAACAATGATATCAATTTTTATTGTGTGTGTGCATATTTCTAAGTTCCAATTTTTATATTTAGCAACATTTTTGCTTTGGAGATTGAAATCAGTGAATTTATAGTTATTTTCCATTAATAATTAACAAAAGACAAATAAACTACAATTTGTTAGGAGATACATATCTAGTAATTGCAATTGTGGAAACATAGAAACATGGAAGATAATATATACATATGAATATGGAGTAAAGTCCAATTTGTAAGCCATACTTCTCATCCTCTGCAACACTTTTTAGGGGACATGACACCTAGATGTTAATTTATTGTCCTTCTTTTGTTGCTTGAGGAACATTTGTTTATATGGTTGTAGCATCAAAAATACCCAATCCCCTACTTCAAATTCTCTTTCATTGCAATATTGATATATTTGTTGTTTCATCCTATTTTGTGCTATGACTAAGTTGTCCTTCAATATTTTGAGAACCTCTTGTTGGTGCCCTATTTGGTCATGCACTTATAGAACCTTTAGAGTCCCTTTCTAGGGTGATGTGATGGATGAAGGATGATATCAATAAAGTTACATAAATGAAGACATTTTTATGAAGTTTGTAAGGATGTGTTGTACCACCATTCTGCCAAAGGAAACCACTTGATCCATTATGTTTATTTATCAGATGCAAAGAAATGAAGATAACATTCTAAACATTTATTCACAACCTTAATTTTCCCATTGGATTAAGGATGATACAATGAGTTGAGCCAATTGAACACCCAAACAAGAAAATATTTTGGACCAAAAGTTTCCAATGAAAAATGAACCCCCATCACTTACAATATAGTCTCAAGGATTCCATGTAGTTTTTGAACTATTTTCATTAATCCCGCAGGTATTTGCTTTAAAAGATGTGAAAGATACTAGAAATAGAAATACTTTGTTAGTTCTTCCACTACTACCATGATAACATTATTTCCTTCAAATTTGGTAAACATGAAATAAAATCCATTGAAACTTCTTCCTAGAAATTTAGTGTGGATAATGGTTATAGGAGACTTGGTGACTTGATTGTATCTCTCTTATTATGTTGTAAAACCAAAAAATTAAGCACAAACTTTTGAACATCACTTTTAAGACCTTCCTAGAAAATCCTTCTTGATCTTGTAGTAAGTTTTCAAGAACCTTGAATCTGCTATATGAAAAGTGTACCTTTGTTTGAGTTGGGAACTCTTACATAAATATAGGTGATCTCGATACTACAATAGATCATTTTTCCACACAAATTTATCTAATGCACTTGGGTCCTTTTGTAGTTGTTGAATGGTCTTGTATACTTTTTTTAATCTTGCTTGCATTGTACTCTTTCATCTTCCAATCAAGCTAATTGTTTAATGGAAATAACACATATTAAACCATATATAAAAATATAAGCCCTGTTCAGGAAAGTTGTTTTACAATAATCCCTTGCAGTGGTCATAGGTGCGACTTCTGTCCATGCATTTATTCGAGGATCATAACGCCAGAGAGATTTGAGAGCAGATGCTTTAGCAAACCCTCCCAAAACATAGAGGCATCCATTAATGGCCCTTATGGCACAACCACAAAAAGTTGTTCTATCTAGAGAATCTTTCCGTCCAAACCAGCCCCTCACAAAACCTGTTAGCCTGTAACCCAATGCTCCCATTGCATTCCATAAACTCCATCCCGTAGCTTGATTGAATTCCTCCTCATATGTAAATGCCGGCATAGGTGGCAAGCTGTGCCATTTACCTGATAACGGATCCAAAGCATTCCAGATGAGCTTTTCCTCTTCGTCTTTCATCAAAATGTATAGCCATTCTTCAGAGAAACCGATCTCTTTTCTTAATTCGAATATCTCTGAATCCCTTAATACGTGATTCCACGTTTTACAGACCAACTTCAAGTTGGAATAGCATCCATGAGGTACCCTGGCAAGAATCCTAATGGAGAGCTCATCGGGAAGAGCAAAAATTATCCTTGGTCTTTCATTCCCATCGACAACTAATAGTCTTTTCCTTTTACTACATTCGACTTGGGTTCTTGTTTGCTCATCTGAACCCTCTTTCCTGGAGTGGTTCCAAAAGTTCCCAATAAAAGCTTGCAAGTCAAGGACCATTGACGCTTTGAATCATATAAGGTCTTAACCAATGATTTAAAATTTGTGCTGGTTCCGTTACACTGCCCACTCAATCCGCTGGATGAAATTCAATCTTTATTTCCTTCAAGCGGGCTAGAACCACTGCATTTTCAATGATGGATCATGGGATGGTACAATATTAATCAATTGTTTCAGTAAGAGATGTAAACTCTTAGAGACACAAAGCAATGAGTGGTTATGAAAAACAGGGTTTCGAGTTAAAAAATAGCCCCATACAGTGAATCATGCTAGCCTGAGCAGCTCTCCTTTCATGATATTTACAAACTAACCACAGCATGGAAGAAAAATAAATGTTAACCTTGGTCTTAGATCTGAAGGACCTAACAGCTAACTAGCTCAATAAAGCCAAAATGTCGACTAGCAATGCTCTTCCTATCAACCTCAGAATCAGAAATACTAGTAGAAGGGTCGGAGGTCGATGACAATGAAGATGATGTAATTGCACCTTCGCTTGTGTCAGCCTGCAAAACAGTGACATTGTCGCTAATGTCTTTTGTAATAACATGAAGCTTTCCCAAGAATCCAACTAGTAGGTAAGGTGACTCTAAATCTGTGTAATCTACGACAGGTACTTCCTCAAAATGACTTTCCATGTATCTTCCTGGGGATCATACATTTTAATCTTACCATTGTCTAATGAACTAGAAGGATCCAACGCATACAAGTTACCATCCACCACAACGCTTAATTTTGTCCCTGCCTGCCTTGCAGGCCAACCATCTCCCATACCGTTTGGCATCTCCAGCCAAGAATCAGTAGTAGGATCATAGGCTTCACCACCAACATCTAAAAAGAAAGGCCACAAATATAAGCTCTGTGGTACACATAGTTTTCCTCTAAATGTTGTCATTCCAGTAGCAATTGGTTTTAGCACATCTGCCAAAAAAGTTGTGGGTAGAACTTGAGCTCGTGCAAATGGCATGTTTGGAATTTGGGTCCAGGTATTTGTAACAGGATCATAAACCTCTGCCGACTGAAGTGGAGTCAGTCCACCTCTGCCCCTATTCACTCCACCTACCACATAAAGATTGTTGTTCAGGAAAGCTGTTTTACAATAAGCCCTTGCAGTGGTCATAGGTGCGACTTATGTCCATGCATTTATTCGAGGATCATAAGGCCAGACAGATTTGAGAGCAGATGCTTTAGCAAACCCTCCCAAAACATAGAGGCATCCATTAATGGCCCCTACAACACAACCACAAAAAGTTGTTCTATCTAGAGAATCTTTCCATCTAAACCAGCCCCTCACAAAACCTGTTAGCCTGTAACCCGATGCTCCCATTGCATTCCATAAACTCCATCTCGTAGCTTGATTGAATTCCTCGTCATATCGGAGACGTAATTCAACCGTAAACGAAGCACACCCAAAAAACCTAATCTTTTAAAGCCAGCGAGAAACTTGAAATTTCAATTACTTATTAAGTAGGCAAATTATCCCCTGCGCATACCTCCAGAATTCTTCAATTTCAGCCCGAATTTTCCCAAAAACAACAGAAACCCCAACGCTTAAACAAGAAACCAGTCCAAAACACAATTCCAGCCGCGGAAATTTAAAGCCCCCATTAATTTTAGCTGTTGATCTTTAAATTTTGAAGGTAAACTCACGAAAATTCAACTCACCTGATGGAATTTGGGTCTGAAACTATTGAAATCCAACGGCCATAACGCTCCACCTTCACCTCGATCTCTGACATGTTTCCCTGGATCAAACCCTCTCTGAAGTTAATGTTTTCCTATTATGTATGGGGCAGATCCTCCCCATTTTGTCGAAACAATGATGACACATATTTTAGATTGGGTTTCCATTAAACAACTTCAATCAAAATTCATGCAGGTGAGGTGCACCGAGTCGAGGAGGAAGGTGAGTGAGTTGCAGGGGCCACCTCGAGTTGGATGGGGGAGCAGCCCGCAGTTTCCAAATTCGAATTGGAAATTGAATTAACTCTCCGCGGCGATTCTGTCAGGAAATTATTGCGGAGCGATGGACAGAGGGTGGCAGAGTAGGGGAGGGTGGCAGAGGGCGGAGGGATTGCCGACGGTCGGAGGCCGAACGTTTTTTCGGGCGGTGACGGAAACCGGGCCATTCCTCCGCCTGGGTAGACTACTCCATAATGGAGTGATAATATCTTAACTCGATAATGTTAATGATATGTTTATTAACAAAAGTTTAAACTCACTCCCTTGAAAACTGAGCTCCGCACTCTTGCCAATAATAATATTAACTTATTGCTGGTGATAAGGAACATATTTATTAGTAATATTGGAAAGTCCTCTCATTAAATAATGCAGTCTTTATTGTTCGCAACAAGCAGTGGAGTGCGGAGCTCCGCACTCTGCACAATGAGATTTTTATTGTTTGCAACAAGTAGTGGAGTGCGGAGCTCCGCACTTTGCACAATGAGATTTTCATTGTGCGGAGTGCAAAGCTTCACATTCTGCAATTGGGGAGCAATCAATATTAAAAAAAAAAACTTAAATTTAACTTTAATGCATTGAACGTTGAAGCTTATTTTCCCAAGAAAAGTTGCTTTTACCCTATTACAAATCCCAAAATCAACATTACCTTATTGCGAATCCCAAAATCAAAAGAGCTAACAAAACAAAATCTCATGGAAGGATGTGTGGAGGAAGCGTGTGTCGAGGTGGCTGTGCACAGGTAGTGTGTGCGAAGGAAGTTGTGCAGATCCACATAGGTAGTGTGTGTGAAGGAAGTTGCACAGAGGTTGTGTGTGTGAAGGACGCTGTGTGAAGATGACTGTGCGGAGGAAGCTATGTGGACGACGCTGTGCGAAGGACGTTCTGCGGAGGAAGCATGTGCAGATATAGAAATGCGAGCCTCACTGAAAGAAGCATGACTTTAATCAGTTAATTATCGGTAACGACAATAATTATACTGTGTTGCAGTGATTAATCTTGTAGATATTTGCATGTTTCATGTAATATAGAGATCAACTTTAATTTCAATGTCAAATATTGAATTCAACATTGTAATTTTCTCAACATTTTTTTTCTCTATAACCATAATTGTTTCACCTCTCAATAAAATATTATCATATTCTTATCCTTGGCGTAGGCAGTTGATATTGCTATGAGTTTATGGTCAAACTCATATTATTTTGGGGTTGACTTAAATTTTTTTTATCAAGTTTCCATAGTTTAACTTTGAATATTGAAATTTATTATTTTTGACATTAATTTAGATTATTTTTATGTAATTTGATTGGTTGTAAAAATGAACATGTTATTGTTCAATGCATGGATTAATGAGCGAAAAGTACACATGTCCCATCATAAAATATGGTCCATTAAACTTACTTGACCTCTTTTTTTTTTAATAATTAACCATTTAAAAATATATTGACACAAATTCCAATTACATAGGTCAAAAATTTAATTATTGAACATCTAAATTTATATGAAATTTAATTATTAAATACAAGTAAAACTTAATAACATCTTACAATAAATATTAAAAAATTATATAATACCTTAGTTACCAAAATTTCTTTATGATAAACCATAATTCAATATACATACATGGAACTTGACTTATTGACACTTAGTTAAGGTTCCAATTAATTATATGTTTTACTAACTATAATATATTATATATAAAATTTTTTTTTGAAATAAAAATTGTTTTCTGTTAATTTATATATTCATATTATTTAATTTAATTTTAAAATTAAATATACATTTTTAATTTTCGGTTTATTATATAATATTCAGCTACAATAAATTAATCTTTCCATATCTTCACCAATTAAAAATTTATAATTTTATATATATAATATAAATATTATATATATATATAGTTATTTTTTTACTAAAAATATTTTTCATAATTTATTTAATTTGCAAAATAATATGATAACTATAAAATATCTATTATATTTAAAAAAACAACTATAATTATTGAAAATGTTCATAGAAATAGAATTTTATAGTTGATGATAAAAATTAATAAAACATTATTATGGTTGTTGAGTATATTAAATTCTAAGCGACACAATATTTCAATTTACAAATCAATAAAATCTAAATAATCCAAAATTACAAACTTTAACAATAATTTAAATTCAATAATTTTACTTTAACCTAACTACATTTAAATTAAGCAACAAAAAAAATTACTATGTAACACTCGTTTAAAATCATTAAAACAATAGAGATATTATAAAACTGTTGCAAAACATTATAAGCATTTTTCCTAACTATCCAAAATAAATTTAAAAATAAATATGTCCTAACTAATAAGTTTAAAAATAAATATATCCTAACTAATAAATTTAAATTTAAAATATATCTATCAATTATATTATAGTTAATAGTTAATGCTACACTCTCAATTCCATATTATTTAGGCCCACCTTATTTTTTGTCACGTCATCACACGTCAATCACCGTTTGATAAATATTGTGTCTCGACCATATCCATTCCTGCTATTTCTTTTCATTGACGTTTCGTTCTGCTGCGGGAATGGACGTTCGAAATCCCATTTCATGTTCTGTTCACGATATTTCATCTCTATCCTGCTAATATGGTATGCATATTCATCAATTTCAATGACTTATGTCCTTCAATTTGAAAAATGTACTCGTCTCCTCTGTATTTCAGAGGATTTACATTACATTGGAGGAGAAAATTTCCTATGGGTAGTATAGATTTGCAGGGATTCATTTTACCCATCATATTATATATCGTGTACGGTTTTAATGGAATCGGACCCAAAATATTGGCTGTTAGTTGATATACATATTAACATTCTGGTAGCTCAAGTTCCATAGGTGTCTTTTTCCTGTTTATGTTTCGGTTCTTGAAATTAGAGAAGATAAAACCATGTCGAGATTCAGATTTAAGGGTTACGAAGTAGTTTATTTAGGGTTTGATTTCATAGTCCAAGTGGTGATCATGGTTTCGAATCCCGATTAGTCATTTTATTTGTATTAAGAGCAAATGCCCTATTGCAAAAGATGGTCATGAGGAAGAAAGCTATAGCTTTTAAACTCGCGTCCAAAAGTATTTTTTTAAAACGAAATTGTAGTTAAGTCCCTTTTGACCAGAGTGTATAAAACTTCTTACAAGATCTGTTTTTTAGTGAGGCTATTTTAACCCAACAGTGTCGACTTAGGGCCTGGGGTATCTATTTGGTTAAATTCAACCAGGATTTGCATATTACTTCATCTGCATAGAAAACTGCATTAGTACAATGGTTGCCTTTAATGTGTCTCTGCATTATCATGGAACTGGTGTTTTCATATAAATGTGATTGTCACCTTGAAAGACTTTGGTTAAGCATATCATCTTAAGGAGCGACGCCACCAGGTTTTGAACCAGTGTCATTATCACTGAAACATTCTAGGTTGCCTCTAGATCACAACCTGACAGACAACTCGTGTGCATAAATCATGTCTTAATGCTAAGGTGGATAAATTCCACAACACGGAACTCAGTTTACTTTGGCACGTGTTTTATCCACAAGTTGGATGTGTCCTACCCTGGTTTGCATTTTGGTTGAGGAGATTTGGCTTATTATTGCAGGGGTGAGCTATGGTGTTTGTCAAGAATTTGTTTCAAGTTAAATTTTGGCAGAGTAGCTTTGTAAATTTTCTATTTTGGATTTTATAGCTATTCAATGCTAAGCTCATCCAGTTACCTTGAAAAAAATGTTCTGAAAGTTAGATTTTTTGCATATATTAATAGTTACATAGGGAAAGTTTATTTTGATATGACAATGAAATGACATGTACTCTTTGAAGGGACAATCGGTACCACTAGAGGCTTCATAGGCCAAGTCAACTCTTAAGTTTGAATCTAAATTTTGTGAAATCAAGTCCAAGCAGCTCCTCAGAGTTTGGTTCGGACTCGAACCATACCTGCGG
Source organism: Pinus taeda (assembly GCA_000404065.3). Lineage (NCBI taxonomy): Eukaryota > Viridiplantae > Streptophyta > Pinopsida > Pinales > Pinaceae > Pinus > Pinus taeda. The sequence goes on along the minus strand of APFE030008467.1, from coordinate 190,654 downwards.
TTTTTACTTACAAGTCAATTGCAAGTCATATTGATTCAAAGAATGTGAATTGCAGGTGTTGCAGGTCAGATTCGTCTGGCTGTCTGTAAAAAGGAGAATAAAAACAAAACCCCCTCATTTTGTTTGTTTTTCTGACTTGATGACACAACAGACAACCGACAAAGATGTCAACGGCCCAACATCCTTGTTTTGAAATTTGTAGTATGAAGTGTACATATGCTATTTTAAAATGATTTATTAAATGAAAATCTGCATTGTGGATTTTTATATTAATGTCTTTTTTAATTTTCCATCTCAACTTCCAACTTTTTCTTAAACTTAAGTGTACTCTTACTCTTCTGTCTCCTCAAGTCATTCTCGGAGTTGAGTCTGGTAACTTTGAGATGACAATTGCATCCTTTAGAGTGATATAATAGTCTTTCAACAAGAAAACGAAAACTTAACATTCAAGATAGGTTATGTGCTCTAATGTGTCAATTGGGTGTATATGGTAATGGAAAACCGGAGCCTTTTAGCATCTTGAGAGAGTTTGAACTTGTTAGGATTCGAAGAAACTCTCCTAGGTTGTAGCTTGGAGATGCCTGGTAACATATAAATTCAACTATTGTTGCAGGTTTAATGGAAGGAATGATGGTTTGGTTCAAGCCAGATAACCATTTTCATTCTATTTCACTCCAGACATGCATGAACACCCTCAGACCACCAATGCTCACAGTTTTAGATGTTAGGTGAATATGGTGAATATTGACCACACCAGCAGATGCACAAGACCATGTGATGGTCAGTTGCAACCAGTAAAGAAACCTGTAAATCTAATCTATTAATGCAAGGACAGGATGACAACTCTTCTCCATTAGATAGAAAGAAACCTGAGCAACCTATTCAGTGATGCAATCAATTCTTTAACATAGAGATAAGATGATAGTTATGTAGTGCTAAAGACTAGGAGCTCAAGAATATAGCATATCAGGCACAAGCTTAGAATAAGAAGAAAATGGACAGTGAGCAATTAACAACAAAAGAAGCTTGTATTAGCTGAAAATGAAGATGAGACGCTGCAAGTGACAAAATGTCTACAGTCTCTAGAATTTGAACCTTACATCAAATGCCAACTCTGATTACATCTTGCTTCTGGGTATTTATAAGCTTACATTACTATGGCACTCGGCCATTTAGGTATGGAGGGGTCATAATTGACCACCAACTCCATTTAACTGCTTGATGGAGCCTCTGAACGAGGTTGCTTGCTTCACTGTGCGAATCTGATTTGTTCAGGTGCTATGCTGTCCTTTAGGGGGGTGGAGTGCTCGTACCGGTGGAGTGCATGACTGATAAATTTAGTTACAAAGTTGTGCTATGTCCTTTTCTCCCTTTGGCCATACTTTCTGTTAAATATGGTTGTTGGGGGTCTGACTGTGACTAATGATGGTGGAGCTGGTCATCTCCTTCTTCGGGCAACAAAATGGTCAGAGGACGTGGAATGCATGGGTAGGTGGATGATTTGGGTGAGCGAGAAGAATGACTGTCGGATCGGGGAAATGAACGGTGGAGATAGTTCGGCGGAGGCTATCGGCTGAGGTGGGAGCGGGGTGTGTTCGGGCCGTTGGATTTTTAGCGGGCTGATCGGACGGTCATCAGGCGACGGAGTTGCACGGGCATTAACGAGCGAGGATAGTTTAATCGGGCAATAATGGTTTTCATCGCACCGCTTTTGGGCGTTAAGTGGTAAAAGCCCAGGGCCGAGCGATTCCATTCAATGATCGACACGTAGCAGTGGATGAGAGAGAAAAACCGCTCTCATCGCGCGCTATCGCTCGATCAAGTTGATGGCGCGATAAATGCGAAGACCGTCAGATCGGGCGGAGATGCATTTGACGATGGAAAATGGTCGAATGGGTTGCCTTTATCGGGTGCGACGGGAGCCGTTAGATCGGCGGGGGGTGATCAACGGCGGGGAAGCGAGGAGGGGTTTATGAGCGCGTGAGGGCGTATGGGTAAGGTTTTATGGTGGGTTTGGGGTTTTGCGTTTGGAGCTGGGGCCCAAAGGGACTTTGTTGGGTTTTTTAGAAGGCTTATTCAGGGAATGGGAAGGGTTTAGAGGTGAGCGAGGTAGAAGGAAAAGGGAAAATGACCCATGAGGGCCCTCTTTGAAGACATCACCAATCAGGCCGAGCTTTCCTTTGACATTAGAAAGTCAGCGTTGCATAGCAGAGCTAACCCTGGCTCCTTCTGGGGATGAAAGCCTCCCTGTGAGGTTTCAAGAACCCCAGACCACTGCCTTACATACAAAAACAAGATCAACAATAATTCCTAGTGTTCCATTGGGCATGGAGTCTAATTAAGCCTACACTAAAACTTGTAAAAAGAACATATTTACAATGCCGAGGCCTAAAAAGCCTTAAACACAATAAACTTTCAAAAACTCGCCCATTGATTGGGCTATCAAAATTGTTTCTCCTTCCAAACTCTGCAGCATGAAGGTATTGTTCCGCCGGACCTAAGCAATGATGAATGATCCTGTCCATAGAGCATTGAATTTACCAGGATCTCCCTGCCTTTCCTTCAGTGCATCCCATTGGAGAAAACAGTCACCATACTGAGAATTGACCCTTTTTACCTTTCTATGAAAGGTTTCTTTCTCTTGGTCAATGTGCATGTCAGCTAATTCATCAAAGACTTGCAAAGCACAGTTGATTTGATCACCTACCTTAAAAAGTTTAGGGCATTTGAGCTTATCAGGTAGAGATGGTTTATATTTCACCCCCTCTCTGTATGCTCTCATCCTTGGATGTTTTTCATGGAAGCTTTCGTACACCTGCTGAATAATAAGGGCTGCTGTGTACTCCACTGTGTCATTTGTGGCCTGAACAATTAATATAAATGGTGAATCAATGTATTCTTGTGTGGGGGACACAAAGACTTCTGCTCCTGTAGCTTTCTTAGAACAAGCCCCATCAAAGAAGGTGTCCCAAATCTGTGGGCCCTCTTCTTCCGTGACCTGGCAAACTGCCTTTTCAGGCTGCGTGGAGGTCAACTGGGTAGGCTTCGTGATATCAAGACTGAGATTATCCATGTTAGCCTTGGGCATTGAATTATCGCTGGCTCCAGTGCCTAGGGGGCAATTATGAGGGATTTTATCTTGAACAGACAGAAGAACATAAGATGATGGGGGACTGACTCCACATTTTTTGATCGCTGGGCTGAGAATAACAACTGGTTGGTCATTTTGCAAATCCACATAGTCAGTGGAAGCTTGGATGGCTTTAGGCTCAAGATTTTCAAGGATAGATTTCTTGAGGGACTCATTCTTCACTGGTTCAATCAGAGGCATAGGTATTCTTGGCTTTTGAATTTCTGATTAAAAACTGAAAGAAGAAGGGGACTTGTCAAGGCCTCTTACCTATATGGCTGGAGCTTTGAGGATGATAGGATCAACTGCTGGCTGCTTCTCCTTATTAGCATGTTGTTCTGCAGGGACAACAGTTTTATGAGCAGGAGCTTCTTTGACATTATTCATCATAGATCTCAGATCATATTGATGTTGATCGACAATTTGTAGAATAACTTCACCATCCCGTTCTTAGCTGATCTGACCATTGAATAATGACTTCTCATAGGCAGCTTTGGTTAAAAAAGGGGCACTGCCCTTGTCTTCTATACCATGGATCTCATCATCTTCTTCAAACTGCTCTTCTTCAATGACTGTATTATGAAAAAGGGTCTTCACCCTTTAGTCTTCATTTGCATTTTTGTTTCTTTGCAAAATCTACGATTGTTCATTTGCTCTCCTATATGGATTTGGATTTGGAAGAGCAAAGGTATTAGGAACCCTTGCTTTCCCTGAATGTTGCTCAACCTTCAGCTTGGAGATTTCAGAGGCCAATGACTTTATCATCTTGGCCATTTTATCGATCTTGGGATCTGAAGATGATAAGGGCTCACCCCTCTGCCTTCTTCTATCAGCCTTACCTTTGAGCTTTTCTATAGCCATGATGTTTGATTCTACGTCCAGGGCTGCATCTTGCATATCAGCCAAAGAAGCACATCTTCTTACTCTCAATAGTGGGCAGAAGTCAGCATCAAAGGCATTGGTATAGGTGAGTTTGGCAGAGGTGGGGGTAGGCTTCACTTCAGTTGGTATCTTGCTGTAAATGCGGTTAAATCTCTTATTGAAATCAGACAACAACTCACCACTTTCCCTCTGTAAGTTCCCAAACTCAGTATGATAGTAGAGCAGATCTTTCTTATTCCCCCCAGTGCTTTAGGAACACATCATCTAAGGCCTCAATGTCTGTTATGGACCTGGGGGTCAATTCTCTGAACCATTTTCTAGCCTCTCCATCAAGGCTTTGGACAAATACTCTCATCCACACATCATTCTCACTGATTTCTACGTTATCAGAATAGCTATAAAAAGACTCATGGTGTTCTTCGGCTGTTACTCCCTCTGTAGCAATGAACTTAGGCATGTATTTCTGATATTCTCCTGCAGGCATGGCATTCAAAGGAATAGGCAGGACCAGGGGTCCATATCTAGCAGCTATGATTCTTTCCATTTTGGTAGGAGCTTGTGGACCTGCCATGACTGTGGTAGAGGGAAGGATACTGGCAGTTTGAAAGGTAGGGAGTTGAGAAATAACTGACAGGGCTAAAGGAATATGATGGACTGGAAGGGAGGCTTTCTTTGGACTGAGATCCAAAGGGGAACTTATTGAACAAGGAGCTTTATGAATCTCTGATATTTCTTCACTGATAGTACTATGCTTTATATCTTCAACGTGTGAATGCTCAGTTACAAGCCTTTCTTGCAGAGATACATAAGATTGTTTAGGCTTACCTGATCCTGATGCTCCTTTTTGTGATATCTTGCTTCGCTTGACAATCTTCTCAGGGTCAGGCACTGGGTCAGCTGGTGATTTCTGAGGATTTCTCTGAGTGTGCCTCACAAACTGAGCCAGAACTGTGATGTGGAGTCGCCACGAGGTTCGGCCTCTAGTAGAGTCGCCAGATAGGTGATTACAACCAAAAATGTGTCCAGACTTTGTCTATCATCAAAGCTGGATTTGTGTCGTTCTCCCAGGGAAGCTAAGCTTCAATCTCCTCTCCCCGGCAACGGCGCTAATTATGTTAGGATTCCAAGAAACTCTCCTAGGTTGTAGCTCGGAGATGCCTGGTAACATATAAATCCAACTATTGTTGTAGGTTTAATGGAAGGAATGATGGTTTGGTTCAAGTCAGATAACCACTTTCACTCTGTTTCACTCCAGACATGCATGAACACCCTCAGACTACAAGGCTTTATACCACCAATGCTCACATTTTTAGATCTTAGGTGAATATGGAGAATGCTGACCACACCAACAGATGCACAAGACCATGTGATGGCCGGTTGCAACCAGTAAAGAAACCTGTAAATCTAATATATTAATGCAAGGACAGGATGACAACTCTCTTGCATTAGATAGAAAGAAACCTGAGCAACCTATTCAGTGATGCAATCAATACTTTAACACAAAGATAAGATGACATTTATCTAGCGCTAAAGATCAGAAGCTCAAGAATACAACGTATTAGGCACAAGCTTAGAATAAGAAGAAAATGGACAGTGAGCAATTAATAGCAAAATAAGCTTGTATTAGCTGAAAATGAAGATGAGACGCTGCAAGTGACTAAATGTCTACAGTCTCCAGAAGTTGAACTTTACATCAAATGCCAACCCTGATTACATCTTGCTTTTGGGTATTTATAAGCTTACATTACTATGGCACTCGACCATTTAGGTATGGAGGGGTCATAATTGACCACCAACTACATTTAACTGTCTGATGGAGTCTCTGAACGAGGTTGCTTGCTTCACTGTGCGAATCTGATCTGTTCAGGTGCTATGTTGTCCTTTAGGCGGGTGGAGTGCTCGTACCGATGGAGTCCATGACTGATAAATTTAGTTACAAAGTCGTGCTATGTCCTTTTCTCCCTTTGGCCATGCTTTCTGTTAAATATGGTTGTTGGGGGTCTGACTGTCACTGATGATGGTGGAGCTGGTCATCTCCTTCTCCGGGCAACAAAATGGTCAGAGGACGTGGAATACATGGGTAGGTGGACGATTTGGGTGAGCGAGAAGAATGACTGTCGGATCGGGGAAATGAACGACAGAGATGGTTCGGCGAAGGCTATCGGCTGAGGTGGGAGCGGGGTGTGTTCGGGCCGTTGGATCTTCAGCGGGTTGATCGGATGGTCATCGGGCGACGGAGTTGCATGGGCATTAACAGGCGAGGACAGTTTAGTCGGGCGGTAATGGTTTTCATCGCACCGCTTTTGGGCGTTAAGTGGTAAAAGCCCAAGGCTGAGTGATTCCATTCAATGATTGACACGTAGCATCAGATGAGAGAGAAAAACCTTTCTCATCGCGCGCTATCGCTCGATCAAGTTGATGGCGCGATGAATGCGAAGACCGTCAGATCAGGTGGAGATGCATCTGACGGTGGAAAATGGTCGAGCGGGTTGCCTTTATCCGGTGCGACGAGAGCCGTTATATTGGCGGGGGGTGATCAACGACGGGAAGCGAGGAGGGCTTTATGAGCACGTGAGGGCGTATGGGAAAGGTTTTATGGTGGGTTTGGGGTTTTGTGCTTGGAGTTGGGGCCCAAAGGGACTTTGTTGGGTTTTTTAGAAGGCTTATTCAGGGAATGGGAAGGGTTTAGAGGTGAGCGAGGTAGAAGGAAAAGGGAAAATGACCCATGAGGGGCCCCTTTGAAGACATCACCAATCAGGCCGAGCTTTCCTCTGACATTAGAAAGTCAGCGCTGCATGGCAGAGCTAACAGAACTTACTATGAAATTTTCCATCTATTCATCAAATTGATTTTTGTTGGGTCTGCCCATATTTATAGAAGTTGAGTGAGTTTGAGCTTACTGTGATTTCCATTTATTCACCAATTTGATTTTTGGTGGGCCTTTTCTCATGTCCATACTTGCAGAAGTTTTTAGGACCGAAACTCTCTAAAACCGATCTTAAGCACTGATTGTCGAAACAAAGCAAAAGTTCCAAGCATTTTATGGCTTTAAGATTGGTTGCAACATGCAACATGGGGCAGCCAGAAGTAGCGCTGATGGTTTAAATCTAAGTTGCAGGAAACGTGGGTCTAGGGTCCGTTTCTGTACGGAAACGAAACGGAAACGCGTTTCCACGTACCGTACGGCGTGGAAACGCGTTTCCGTCCGTACGGGCGCGTTTCCACACGTTTCCAGGCGTTTCCACACGTTTCCACGGACGGAAACGCGTTTCCACGCCGTACGGGCCCCGTTTCCCACAAAATAACACTTGTTTTATTATTTTTTTTTTTATATATATATATATATATATATTTTTTATTTTTTATTTTTTTATTTTCTAATTAATTTTAATTTTTTTTAGGGTTTCTAATCACTTCTAGAAACCATTTCTAAAGTTATAAAATAGCAGTGCCTCTCATTCTCTCATCATTATGATTGCACATATATTATATTAATAATTTTTAAATGTTTTTAATATATATATATATATATATATATACATAATATATATATATATATATATTCTCGTTTCCCCGTTCCAAAATTTGGGGAGGTCGCGTTTCGTTTCGCTTCCGCGTTTCGTTTCGCTTCCCCGTTTCCCCGTTTCGTGCAACTTAGGTTTAAATACAAGAACTTGCCAAAGTTTAACTCTCTGCCCTCAAGGGTTTATGTAACCAGAAAAAAGGCAGAAACAGGCCTATCTTATAGGGATTAAGTAGTTGGTCACCATGCCTCCCTTGTATCTATGAATTTCGGGTCTCACAAGGGTCTTCGCATCCAGAATTCAACATCACGATGGAAACTGAGTTATATTTGCTCTGGTAACGTAGGGCCCAATAAGTTTGGAGAAAACTTTTTCACAGGTATTATCCGTTTGCACTACATCCCTGCTGAGCCAATAACATAGTTCAAAACCCATATTGTTGGTGACATGGAATAAACAGACTTATCTGGAAACAGAGAATATACTTTTTTAAGAAGATAATACAAGGCAATGCAGCTTACATTACTGTGACTCTACAAACCAGATGATCTCAAACTGGATGATCTCAAAATAAGGGCTAATGGACAAGCATATGCCACCATAGTTCAGGAAACATGAAGAGAGGCCTAAAACTGGGGCCTTGAAAAGGCTAATGACCATTTGCTAGGTGATTTTCTGTTAACTATAACAATTGAGTAAAGTTTAGATGTAATAATGTATTAATTGGGATATTCCAATATTGTGAGAAGTTTTGGCACACAAGACCATTGGGAGAAAACATGGAATTTGTTGCTTCAACACGTCCATTAACAATGTCATTACCGAAATATTTATGATCGGAACTCTTATTTGTCAGAGTTTTTGATGGGTTAGCTTGTTCAAACCTGTAACATAAACCAGTGTGACAATCAATGAATCCTCAATCCGTAGAGAAAAATGTACATGAAGTGCATGACATACTATGAAATCTGATTTAAATCCCCGTCGATGCCTCCAAAAATGACTTTTACAATGCTGAGGGTGGTATTAGGATTTTGAAGATGGCTTTTTTAGTTAGATGGAAATTATTTATTTCTTTCTACAGAATCACAGATGCATTTCATGGGTTCTTCTGTCAACAGGAAGAATAGTATCAGCACAAAACATGTAGATGTTGGCAGTTTCTCTCTATTTGGAAACACTGAGACATATAGTTGTAAGGTGTGATCTATGTTGATATTTCAGAGTCTGTACTTGCGTTTAAGCACAAGAATAATGACACAAACTGATAAATAGTACACAAGATTTTACATGGTAAAACCCTCACGATTTATCAAGGAAATATCCACGAGTAAGGCAAAAGGATTTTCATTATCAGGACTAATTTTACATTTAGGCTTACACCCCATCTCCTCATATTTTGGGAAGTAGGCACTGTTACAAAAGTTTTGTAGCTATCATTTGGTTCGTAAAACCAAGACTATTAGAATAACTATGGCAACATTTACATAGGTAAATCCAATTTTTACATTTTATTTTAGTAAATTTGTTGTCATATTCTAACAATCTCCACCTTAACAACAATTTTCCTAATGCCTTGCCAAAGTCCTTTCATCACCTCTTCTGTAACCCAAGAGAAGTTAGACACCACCGCAACTTCTTTATCAACACTGGTTTTGTAAATATGTCTGCACAATTTGCTTGAGTGTGGACCTTTTTTAAGATCTAATCCATCCCCATCGATAACTTGCCTTACAAAATGGTACTTTATATCAATATGCTTGGTCATACAATGATAAGCTGGATTTGTAGCCAAATGTATAGCACTTTGACTATCACAGAATACAGTTACACTGTTCTGCATTCTTCCAAGTTCACCTAAAAGACCCTTTAACCAAATTGCCTCTTTGCAAACATGTGAGACAACAATGTACTCTGCTGCTGTGGTGGATAAAGCAGCTATTTAGTGAAGCTTTGACATCCAATTGGTGGATCCCTCTGCAAGAGTAAAGACATATCCTAAAGTAGACCTCCTCTTGTCCAAATCACCTGCAAAACCTAAATCAACATATCTGCTAACATAATCATTACAATCATTAAAGGTGATACAATAATCACCGGTGCCTCTAAGATACCAAAACACCCATTTTACCTCATTCCAATGATCTTTTCCTGGATTTGCCATGAACTTGCTGGCAACACCCACTGCATGTAAAATATTTGGTTTGATACATAGTATCGCATACATTAAATTGCCTACTGCACTAGCATATGGTACATGAGACATATAATCCTTTTCTTCTCCACTACTAGGATACATGCTTGAAGAAAGTTTAAAATGGAAAGTAAAAGGGATATTAATAGTTTTCACATTATTCATCTCAAACTTTACAAGTATTTTTTCAACATACTTCTGCTATGAAAACTCAAGCTTACCATATTTTGTGTTTGTGTATTTAAACGCCTAAGATTTGTTTTGCAGCTCCTAGATCTTTCATATCAAAATTCCTAGCTATTAGAGCCTTCAACTTGTTGATCTTTTCCATGCTTTTACTTGCGACAAGCATATTGTCAACATATAACACTAAGATAGTGAATATACCATTCAAACTTTTAAAGTACATTCAATGGTCATGCTCACTTCTATTATAATTCTGGCTCATCATGAAGGAATCAAACTTCTTGTACCATTGCCCGGGCGATTGCTTTCAGGCCATGCAAATATCTCTTGAGCTTGCAAACTAATCTTTTGTTGCGATGTTGCACAAAACCTTATGGTTGTTCCATATAAACTTCCTCATCCAAATCTCCATGCAACAACATTGTTTTAACATCTAATTTCTCTAACTCCGAATCAAGCAAAGCAACTAGTGCCCACACAATATGAACAAATACAAGTTTAACAATTGGCAAGAAGATTTAATCGAAATCTATACTTTCCATGTGAGAGTAACCTTTTGTAACCAGTTTGGCTTTATACCTCCCAATATTGCCGTCAACACCCCTCTTCAATTTGTAGACCTATTTACATCCAACTACCTTTCTATCTTTTGGAAGTTCTACCAAGTCCCACATTTTTTTTTCTCCAAGGCATCCATTTATTCTTTTATCACTGCTTTCCATTTGACATTATTGATATCGTCTATTGCTTCTTGATAACAAAAAGTTTCTCCATCATCAATAACCGAAGTAGTAGTTGAAACAAATTTGGTATATCTTTTAGGAGGTTTTCTATCCCATGTAGATCTTCTCGGTGTTGGTTTGGGTTTTCCACATTTTCTTGAATATCTTTAGCGTATATAATTTCTTTATCAATCTAAGCTTCTTCTCGCTTCCATGTGTTGGTAGATGGTTTGATCTCAAACTAAATTTATTGATTTGGTGCTTGTTCTTGTTTGAAAACATCTTCTACACGATCTGATTTAATAAGAGAAGATTCATCAAATATTACATCTTTGTTGGTGATGGTTTTAGGGCAATAGGATCCCACAATATCTATCCATTAGCAACATCATCATAACCAACAAAGATATATTTCTTTGATTTAGGTTCTAATTTAGGATGCTGATTCTTAGGAGTAAGAGTGTACGCTTCACAACCAATTTTTTTTTTAAATTTGAATAATCACAGGGATGACTTGTCCATACCTCTTTAGGGATTTTGCAATTTATTATAGCTGATGGTGATCGATTTACAAGATAACAGGCAGTAGTGATTGCTTCTGCTCACAAATATTGCTGCAAACTGGCATTGTTGAGCATGCTCCTTGCTCTGTCTAGAAGAGTCATGTTCATGCGTTTTGCTACACCATTTTGTTGAGGAGAATAAACTGTGGTTTTGTGTCTCACAATCTCAACCTCCTTGCAATATTCTTCAAGCTCTAGAGAAGTGAACCCTCCTTCGCTATCTGTTTTAAAACATTTGATTGTCCCGCGAGTTTTCTTTTCTAACATAGTTCTATTGTTTAAAAATATTAAACACATTAGCTTTTCTTTTTAGTACATAGACCCACACTTTTCTAGAGAAATAATCTATAAATGTAACAAAATATGATGATCCTCCAAAAGAAATAGTATGAGATGCTCCCAATCATCTGAGTAAATGTAATCAAGAATATCTTTACTATTATGGCTTCCTGCTTTAAACTTCTGTTTACACTATTTTCCAATTATACAATGTTTGCAGAAATTCAAATTCATAGATTTCAAATTTGGAAGTAACTTACAATTTATCAATACTTATAGTCCTTTTTTGCTCATATGACTTAGTCGTTGAAGCCATAAACGAATTCGTCCGCTACCTCAGATGCTACCATTGCTTTGTTGATTTAAGTACTTTCATCTAGATTGTAAAGGTTTCCTGTCTTGGTAGCCTTCATGACCACTAAAGCACCCATGGACACTGCTAGTGCTCCACCTTGAGCTGTAAACTTATAACCACCACTCTTCATAGTATTTAGGAACATTACAAATAGACAATACTTTATCAATTGTACTTGAACTCGATTCAACTTGATTTGTCTCATTTTTTGAATCTTCCTTTGGTTCCTGTCTCTTCCAGCAGTCCTTCTTGAGATGCCCTGATTTGTTACGAAACCAACATCTTAATTTGTTCTTCTTGCCTTTCGAATTTGACCTAGATGTACCTTTCCATTTATCTCGTTTTTCTTTGGAGCGACCTCTAAGCACCATTGCTTTTGGTGTGGAGGTTTCAATGCTTAATTTCCTCCTCACATCTTCAAAGAAAACTCCAGCAACAACATCAAATTCAAGATACTCAAAAGTTCTAAAGCTAATGGAGGTTTCAAAATGGTCCCATGATTCAAGCAACAAACACAATAATGTAATTGCCTTATCTTTGCCATTGAGTTTGACATCTATACTATTTAATTGGCGAATACGAGTATTAAACCATTCAAGTGATCTGCAATTTTCGTACCTTCTTTCATCTTCAAACTGCACAATTACCTCTTCATGTAAATCTGTTTTTTCAAGGATTTTGTCATGTATAGACCTTCAAACTTGGTCCACAAGTTTGCTAGTGTCACTTTTTCAATGATGTTAAACAGAACATCGTCAACATGACACAACCATATTGTACAAAGGGTTCTAGCATCTAGGTCCTCCCCATTCATCATTGGTCATCATTACAGGTTTCTTGCTCCTGCCACTTAATGCCTTATGCAACCCTTGTTGTATGAGTAGATCTCGCATTTATAATTTCCATAGTTCAAAATCATCTTTTCTGTTAATTTCTTCAACTTCAAATTTAGCATTCGCCATTATCCTGTCTACACAGACTCTCCTTTTGAATCAAATTTTATTTAATTTGTCAATTCGGAAAAATAAACGCTTTCACAACCTCATTTTTCACAAAACTGTTTAAAAAACCCCAAGTCTTAAACTCCATTTCAAACCTTGTTTCACAGACCCCACTCTGTTTTTCAAAACTTCCCTTTTTTTTAAACCCTAGAAACCTTGTTTTAAACTAAAGGGTTTTCTTCACCGAAAAACATTAGGGTTTAATTTATTTCACAACAAATAATTTCTCCAACATTTATTCATCACTAGAATTTTAAATAAACATTACATATTTTTTTTAAAAAAAATTGTAGTACCCGATTTACAGTTCATGGTTTCTTTGCTCAGGCTTCTTCCCACATTCGATTTACTACTAGTGGATTGGCTCAGTTTCTGCTCTACAGCCATGGGTTCTTTCACCACAGCTCAAGACTAGATTGGCCTCTTCTCTATAGGCACAAGTTCGTTCACCACAACTCGAGACTATCTCAATCTCTACTCTACAGCTATGGGTTCTTTCACCATAGATTGGAAATGGCTTGGTTTCACTAATGCCAATATTTCATGCTAAAATTGTGGCTCTGCCCCCTTCAAATGGAACTCGAAACAACGGTTTGACTCCTTGTAGGACCTACAAGCTCTTCCACGAGTCTGCAAATGTTAAGTAAATCCACTTGACCACACAAAAAAACTGGCTTGAACAAATCAGTGTTGCGTGGCTTGATTTTATCCTTTGCACATGGCTAGGGTTTTTGCATATCAATAGAACACGACTCCACATGTGGGTTGTGTAACATGACTCACCACAATTTTTCTATGCGGCTTCAACCACTACGTGAACTCGAACCATTACACAAACTTGGCCCGAACCCTATGCAATGGTCTTGTTGTCGCCTAGATGGTACAAGCACCACAACCACTGCTCAGGGTGAGGGCTGTCACTTTGATCCCCGCCCACTTTGTTCTAGTTGTCTCTCAACAACATGCTATGGGGGGTAGTCGCTATAGAATGAGGTGAAGGAAAACAATTTGAGATCAGTGCCTTAATGGAGTCACAATTCTTACTTATGATAAATTAAGACCAAATAACTGGATGGACACCCACTACTTGAATGATTAACTAACCTATATGATATGCAAGTCCTAAGACCCATGTGAGGTGCAGAGATCTTGGTTGATTTTAATTATATGCCTAATCTAAGTATGGTCTTCCCTTAGCTATTTTGAAGCTGGGCTCCAAGCTAGGTTGTGGGAAGGAGGCACACAGGAAGTGGTAGGCTATGGCCCGATTAATGATACCTTCTGTTGTGTTCCTATTACCTGATGCCTCCGGCGTTGCAAAGACTATGGCTCTGACAACTGCAAGGTCACTGGCGACCGTCTTAACAACCAAAGAGTTGCCAAGCCCCTCAAGCTGGGTGAGAAGGGTAGGAGGTAGGTTTTAATGCAAGGTAGATCTAGGATGCTTATGCAAGAGATTATGAATGAGGTTATCTTGAGTTAAGATTGTTTATGTTGCTTAAGTACTTAGTGTGAATTGGCTTATAGCGAGAGTACTTAACAATGATGAGATGACAATCTTGAATAAGATAAGTTCCTTTAGAGACACAATTGTAAAATTTCAACAAATTCTCACAAGATGTAAAATGCCAATTTTTCAACAATGTTCGATACCACTTTAAAATAAACCAATCACCATTCAAGATAGCCAAACGAAAACTTAGATGCCAAGACTTAGAGTGATTACCAAATATAAAGATGCCAATTAGATTCCAATTATCACAAGATCAGATCTAGAACTTATATTAGGAGTGCTTTAGGTGCCAAATTCCGGAAATTTTACAAGCTTAGAGTAAACCACACAAGTGTTGGATCTGAACAGTCAAATCAATAGTAGTACATTAGAATTTTTTTAGAAAATTCACTCTAAATTATAAAATTTGCCCAACACATGAAGTACAAAACTTTCCAATGATCAACAAAAGTAAATTTATGTGTTTAGCTTATTTTATGATGATTTTTTCAATAAAATTTCAGATTGGTAATAAGCTATGACAACAGTAAATCGACCCACAGATCATCAAGCTAATGATGTTATGCCCAATACACCCAAAAAAATAGTAAAATTCGCCCAACTTGAAAAATCAATTTTTAGGTTTTTTAGAGGGTGTGGTTCAGAAAATTTCAGATCTGATGTATTTACTACAACAATGAATGATTGACAGATCAACAACTAATAAAACTATAATCAGTGCCCAAAATGCTGAAAAATAGAAAAATCTACTGAAACTCAAAATCTTCAGTTTTTTGATCCAATTTAGGTGTATGTTTAAGAAATTTTCAGATCTGAAATTTTCAGTTATGCAGTAAATTCTAACAAGCATAAAAGTTAGATCTAGGCTAGATCTAGGGTGTCCAAGTGGCCAAAATTTATGAAAATGAAGATTTTGCAATTTTAAACAATTTTGACCATGTAGCAGGTGATTTTAGGGCTCAATTGTTATTGATTTGACTGCTGTAATAAATCAGAGATAAAACTAGGGTTTAAAGGTCAAACCCTAGGCCTCAAGCCTTGTAGAATTACTTGCCCAAGTGGAACAAAAATATTGGATGAAGATGCCACTTGAAAATCAGAATTTTGGAGACCTTAAACCTTCAAGGGCCTAGATCTAGTTCTTTTTCCACTTGATCCCTCGATCAAACCTGCAAAAATGAAAATAAAACACCCAAACCCCAAATATATACAAAATACTAAAAATCCCCAAAAGCATTTACAAGTTCGATCTACAAAATTATTCACAAAATTTACAAATATAGAAGGGTTTTGAAAGTTTTAAAATTTTGAGAAAAATATTTTTATGTAGTTTTTTCCTTTGGACTAAAAATACTTTAGAAACTCCAATGTATACTATAGCTTTAGCGAAGATTTAAACCATCATATAAATATTTGGAATTCAAGCAACAATGATTTTTGCCCAAGTTTGTGAACTTGGAGGCCAAGGACTGAAGTACATGTAAACACTATGAATTTATCCCAAAAAGAATTTGTTAGATCACATAGGGAATCAAACCACCTAAGATTAGGCCAAAACTATCAATAACATGGTTTTATCTCCATCCTAATGAAAAAACAAATCTCACCAATATTCAACACAACATAGAGATGCCCGTAGTCAGCACATACCAAAAATCCATAAGCAAAAACACTTTGGATTACACTCCAAAGTCTTTATTATGATTGAAAACATAGTTCCTGGTGGGACAATAGTTACAAAACTGCTTCAACAATTTTTTTTTGGCCAGAGATCAAGATGCTAGAGACTCAAATGACTCTCTAATTTATAGATTTATCTTCCAAGTGGAAAAATAACAGCTAGTTTCTTTGATCCCTGTCAAAATACTCTTTGCCGATGATAAACACTTCAAGATCTCTTTTAATCTTGGCCCTTGTTTTTTAATTGTTGAGGAGTTTTCGAATTTATCATTTAATTCCATTTTTATTAACTCAAAATCAATTATTTTGAGTTAATTTCCTCAAAAAATTTGACTTTGACTTAACCACCAAGGTCCAAGGGTCCAAATTTTCTTGAAATATATAATATTTTCTTGGTGGAAGACCTTTAAAAATTGATTCCTATAGGACCCATGAATTTTTCCACTTGGAGAATTATTTTTATTAAGACAATTTAATATTGATTCTATTAATTAATTTTCTAGCTTAGAATTAATTTTATTTTGCCAGAAAAATTAATTAATTTACACAAAGGGATTTAATTATTTTTCCACCCTCTAGTACATAATATTTTACATTTACAACCCTCAAAGGGGGAAACACATTTGGCTTAGACCCTCAAGGCACATAACCCAACTGCGACACAATATGATCTAGTAGACCAAGTGATTTGTAATAAAATAATTAAGCCAACTAGCTTAAGTTATTCCTAAATCACTTTTACATCAAATTCGACTAAGAACACTAGGACTCACCTAAGATTCCGACAATAAATTTCACCCTAGCTTTGGGGTTTAAGTTGGAAGGAAAAAATTCTTCTGATTAGCCGTGTCTAGAAACACAAGTAACCAACAAGGCTAAAAAACCTCCTAGGATGAAATTCGTCACCAAAATTATAGGCTTACCCAGGTCGTTACATAAACTCAAGGTCTTACTAGGATCATTTACATTATGTAACTTGCAGAGTGGGTTTACAATGACATGTAAACTGCTAATAGATGACCCGATCTTTGAAAAAATCTGGTACTTCTACTTCTTTGTAACTTTGACAAAATGTGTGCAATAGGTCCACAATCAGGAACTTGAATAGACTGTAACACGACTTCCTCAACTTCTTCTTACTATGGCTCTGATACCACGTGTTGGTATTTTAAAATTTTTACACACATTTAAGCATAAGAATAATGACACAAATTGATAAATGGTACACACAATTTTATGTTTGAAAACCCCAATGATTTGTCAAGGAAACATCCATGGGCAAGGCAAAATGATTTTTATTATCAGGAGTAATTTTACATTCAGGCTTACACCTTGCCTCCCCATCTCTTAGGATTCATAAATGAAGTAGCCTCCGTTACGATAATTTTGGTAATTATCATTTGGTTCATAAAGCCAACACTGCTAGAATAACCATAGCAACATTTACATAGGTAAATTCAGTTTTTACACTTTCTCTTAATAAAATTGTTGTCATATTCTAATAATCTATATTTGCTCTAAGAATTATGAATATTTTCTCCTAGATCCATCACATTAATAATTTTTGTGCTGATGTTTTGAACCATCTTGTGTGGTTCATCTGAAAATGAACCATACATGATGGTTCAAAATGTTCAGATGAACCACACATGATGGTTCGAAACATCGACACAACAATTACCAATGTGATGGATCCGAAAGAAGAAGCTTAACTCAATTCAAATTATAGAAGCCTCAATTTTGAAAATTTTCTCCACTGTAATGGAACTAGGCTTCAACCTATTTGAAAGACTTGCAAAAATGGTGGGCTTAAGTTAGTGGACTCTTGTATAGAGTCTGGACTATGACAAGGCTGGGATGAAGTATCCCTAGTATCTTATCATGCTCATAAGTGGATCTTTACGCTTAGTTGTAGACGCAAACTGTTGCAATAGTTTATGATGAGTGGTAGATATGGATTGGTGACTCTATGCGATCAACGACAACATTGTCACTATTAAGATTCTATGTATGACTTCTAGGAATAACAAATAGTGCTGCATATGCATGGGAAAGATCAGATGACTGCCTATTAGATGAAGTGTTTTCACTGTGTAGTCTAATTATTAATTTACTATCAATAACATGTTTTCTTTGAATAAGCACATTGAATGTGAATGTAAATTATTCGTAAGTTGTGAAACAGGACACACCCTCCCAACACTACAATGTCCAACATGTGCTACGTTCATGGGGACACATAAAAATGCTAGACAAATTTTGAAAACAATAAAAAACTGTGTGCACACTGTAGACGTGCCTTCGCGTGTCCATAAGTGCCTCTCCATGTGTGCTGGATGTAGTTATATTTCCTTAACAATGAAAAAATTATATCTTTCATGTCTATATATATGTATGTATAATATTTTTCTCATATATTTACATATGTCAAAGTTTTAAGGATTTATGTATTCTATGTCGGACACCCATGCCCATTTGTTATGTGTCTCAGTCTCTTAGTTATTGTCCCCTTATATTTTGTTAGAATTTTCACATGTACATGTGTTCAATTTCTCAAATGAATATAATAAAGTAAGTATAAATTTGATTCAACAACATAAAATTTATTGATCTGTTTAACTTGTATCTGTGCAGTTTCTCATGACCATTGCAAATTTATTCAAGAGGTATGAGAGATGGAATCCAGTTCATCCAACTTATGGTGCCTTTTGGGGTATAGGGATTGGTGTTGGATGTGGAGTCGGATGGGGCCCTGGATTTGGTCCTGAGGTTATTGGGTATGTTGGATCTGGATGCGGTGTGGGTTTTAGTGTTGGTGTCACATTTGTTGGGTTTGGTGTTGGCCTCCCTGCCTCTGGTCTCACCTCTATTCCTTATAATGGTGCGTTCCTTTTGCTTACAACCTTGATCTGATTTTTATTTTTGTTTTTTTTGAAAATTGAAAAAGTGTATTTCCATGTTTGAAAATATACATTAGGATGACCTACTCGTATGATCATGACTCTTTCTTTCTTGTCCATGGGACCAAAACCAAAAAGGGTTGCAAAAAGTCCATAGGACCCAAACTCAAAAAGCTCTACAAAAACCATTTACCGAAACACACTTAAAACTATCAATGGTCCTAAAAGCTTTTTCCTTAACCCATGTGATCATTCTCTTCATTCTTGTCAGTCATAAATATATACAAAGAGTTGGTGTTCTCAAAATCAAACATACAAGAATATTGCATAACAGGAAAATTAAAATTGGATGACCATGGCCTCTAAGCCCTGATCATATAGAGATTCCACTATCTCCAAAGTGCCTGGGCGAACTTGGATCACTTCTTTGGACAAACTATTTGCTTCGGTCTTCAACTCTCTCAATATGTGTTTAACCTCCAACCGTTCCAATTTACGAGCTTCCTGTTTAATCTCCTGAAAGATGTGGTATAAATGAGGAGCAACAATGCCGATTTTACCATTCATCCATTCAATAACAATTTGTAATATTCCAAATTGAAATTCACAACAATAACAGAGACATAAACAAGGGAGCAACAATAACAAACAAATTCCAGGCATGCACATCAAAATACTTAAGAAGATAGGCCAAACAATTGATCCATTTTGTTATATTAATGAATGGAGTGCAATAGATAGAAATAGATGAACCTGGGCTTGCTACAACAAGCAAGCCAAACCCAGGTGGGATCTAGGTTGCTCAAGTGTTGACTAGGCTCCAATCCACGATCTGCACTGACCCATGATTTTATTGTCGCTGTTGCTAGGTGGGAAACATAATTTCCGCCCACTAAATGCTTTGAAATTTCTAAAACTTCCGCAGGAAAACTGCTAAGGAGAGCTCCCCAAATCCCCCAATTGGCTTGACCCAAAATCTTTGTAAATTCCTCTCTAAATTCTCCCGATTTCATCCATCCCCTTTTCCACCATGAGTTGTCCTTGCCAGTGACCCTCTGCGCGGGCCTTGCCAGTGACCCTCTGCGCATGCCTAGAAAGCACAATTATGCCCCCAAAATTCTCCCCCAAATCTGGCCTGCAAACGCCCTCAATCTTCCACTGAAACTTTAGGGGAGAATCCCCTCAAATTCCAGGAACTGGATCTGCCTTGTAGCTATCTCTCCCAAGGAGGGTGAGTCTGCTTTTGCGCCCAGTCCACTCACAAATGGGACGAATTGTTCCTTGCAATTGCCTCCGGATTCTGGAACAACCCGACAATGATAGAGATGAACTTCCCTAGAGTGGCACTCGAAGTCCACTAAAGTTGGAGGTGAGATTCCCGCTTGGGAACCTTTGTGCTAAGCAGCACAAGTTGACTTGGCCAAGCAGCACAAGCGAACTATGATTCTGATTTGAAATTCACGGAAGTACCAAAATGGAGGCCTCACCTTCTATTTATAATCATTGCTCCTCTCTCCTCCTTGCGGGTTCCAAATTCGACCTCCTTCTCTCTCTCCTTTTCCCTCCAAGTCGACTCTTCAAGGGATTTCAAATTCCCTCTTTGAGTGGCCCCCAGATTCCACTTTGCGATGGATTTTTCCTTTTAGATCTAATGTTTGCAGCCTTCCTTTTCTTCTAAGATTTAATTTGATGCCACACATCCGCTTTCCCTAAGTTTTTGGCCCAAAATTGTTCATCATCAAAATTACAAAATTTCAGAATTTACCTTAGTAGAATTTTATTTAGAGGGAATATTAGAGTGTTCCCCTCTCAAATGTTGCTTTTCCTCAAGCAACTGCAATGCTGGATGCTGTAATATTTGCTCCCCCTCCCATGTGGCATCCTCCTTAGGTAGATCCTTCTACCGCACCAAAATCTCCTTAACAACTTTGCTATGGAGTTTCCTCTCCTTGGTCTTCAAGATGGCCTCGAGTACCAAAATCAGGCACCCCTCATCATCCATAGGGGGCAACTTTGTTGCTGCTGTGACTTGTTGTCCCAAAGCCTTTTTCAGGTAAGAGACATAGAATACATTGTGTATCTTGCTCCCAAGTGGAAGCTCTAGCTCATACGCTACCTCCCTAACTCATTTGGTCACCCTGTAAAGTCCATGAAAACGTGGTTTGAGTTTCTCTGCGCCCTTTTGCTTAAGAGTGGACTGCCTGTACGGTTGGAGTCTCAAAAAGACTAAATCCCCAACCTCAAAGTGCCTCTCTACTTTGCCCCTCTTTGCATATAGCTTTTGTTGGCTCTGGTTTTCTGCAAGTTATTCTTGAGAGCCCTAAGGATATTTTGGCTCTCTTGTATCCAATCTTTGGCCCCTAGGGCCCTGTTGTCTCCAAAAGTCATGTCAGCTAAAGTTAATGCATCATAACCGTACAAGGTATGGAGACATACTTATAGACATGTGATAGGTGGTGTTATAACAATACTCTTCGAGGTGAAACCACTTCACCCATGCACGCTGCTGCCCCGTCACATTGTTGCACAAGTAGCTCTCCAACCATTTGTTCACTATCTCTGTCTGGCATTCTGTTTAAGGCTGATAGCTAATGCTAGCACTGAGCTCTGCCCCCACCTGTTGAAACAATTCCTGCCAAAAACCTCCCATGAATCTGCTTTCCCTGTTGCTAACAATGGTCTTAGGGAGACCATGTAGCCTAAACACCTCCCGGAAAAATAACTTAACCACTGGTGGAGTTGAATATCGAGTAGGAATGGCTAAGAAGTGGGTGAGTTTAGCCAGCCTATCGACTAGCACATAAATGCAATCCTGACCTTATGCTACTGGCAAGCCCTTAATGAAGTCCAGCGAGATGCTCTCCCATTTCCTCTTAGGAATAGGGAGTGGCTGCAATAGGCTAGGTAGGTGTGTCTATTCCCTTTGTTTCTCTGACAATCATCACACTCCCGAACATGCCTCAGAACATCCTCCTTGAGGCTGTTCCACGTGAATTGCTCTCTAATAGCCTTGTATGTGAGGAACCCCTGATACCCTCCCAAAGGTGAATCGTGAGCCACCTGCATGATCTTCTCCCTTAATTGGGTGTCTGGTACCAAATAAATCCTATCCTTGTAGTAGATCACCTCGTTCATCACCTTGTATCAATCATCCCCTGCTATGCCATCAAGGATCTCGCATGCATGTCGATCCTTGGAGTACTCAACCAATAACTGTGTCCTTCAATCTTGAGCAACGCTCATGAGCAAGAGTGTCGCGGGCCTCCTAGATAATGCATCTGCTACATCATTTTGCTTGCCCTTGACATATTCTATGTCGAAATTATATGCCTGGATTTTACTAACCCATTTTTGCTACCTCTCCTGTCACTGCTTCTGGTCTAAGTTCACCTAAAACCCTTTTCCCACCAAATACTGCCTGAACTTGGCCAGTGCATGCATGATGGCCAATATTTCCTTGTCGTAAATGGAGTACAATCTCTCGTGTGCTTGTAGCTTCCGACTCTTGAAAGCAATCGGGTGTCTTGACTCCTCCCTGCATAAGTACTGCCCCAATGCCCTCTCTAGAGGCATCGCTCTCCAAGACAAAGGGTTGAGAAAAATCTGGTAAAGCTAATACTGAGGCACTCAAAAGCCTCCTGCGCCACCTCTGTCCACACAAATGCCCTTTTCTTAGTCAAATCTGTAAGGGGCACTGCCAATTGCGAAAATCCCCTCACAAACCTCCAGTAATAAGTACAAATGCCCAGGAATCCCCACAACTTCGTCACATTCTTGGGCATAGGCCAATCCAAGATGGCCCTGATCTTCTCCTAGTGAACTCACACCCCGTCCTCCCCAATTACATGGCCAAGATACATCTTTGTTAGTCCAAATTCACACTTGGACATCTTGGCATATCACTACTGCTCCTCTAGGATGCATAGCACCTCCTCCAAGTGCTGTAGATGCTCCTCCCACGTCCTGCTATAGATCAAGATGTCATTAACAAAAACTAGGACATATTTGCAACGCTGATTGCGGAACACATGGTTCATGCAAGACTGGAAGGTCGCTGCGGCGTTGGTTACCCGAAGGGCATCATTAAGAATTCAAAGTGCCCATAGTGACATTTGAATACCGTCTTCGGGATATCCTGCTCCCTCACCCGAATCTGATGGTACCTTGTGTGTAAATCTATCTTAGAGAAGTACTTGGTTCCCTTGAGCTCATCCATCAACGCATCTATGTACAGAATTGGACACCGATTCTTCAAGGTCTTCTTGTTTAGGGCCCTGTAATCAATGTACATGCGGAGGGTCCCATCCTGGACCTATAACTGGGCCTGATGTGCCCCAAAGCCAACAACTCTTGTATGGGTCACTCAATCTCATCCTGGTAAGACTTGGGATGTTTGTATGGTGTAGTGATAACTGCATGTATGCCCTCTGCTAGCTCAATTGTGTGCTTAAACCCTCTGTAAGGTGGGCGTCTTGGTGGGATGTCTCCAAACAATGTTGGGTATCTGTCTAATATTGCCTGAATATCAGGGTGTGGTGGTCGTGGTTGAGCCCCAACCTCCGAGACCGTGAGCTCCACGACCCACTCTATATCACCATGTCGGAGATTTGCCTCCATCCTGTAGGCTGTGCGTTGACACTATCTGAGGTGGGTACGAATGCATACCCCTCAACACCAGTAGCTTCCTATCCAGCCCCGTGAACTCCATCTCCATCCTTCTCCAGTTTGTGGTGACACGCCCAAGGGAGTAGAGCCACTGAATACCCATCACCACATTAGTGTCTGGAACGTCAACTACAAAGAAGTGATCAGTCACTGAGTAGTTCCCCATAGTCACAGTCATGCTAGGGATGTATCTCATGCACTGCATGGTCCTATCTCCAGGCACTAGGACTGAAAAGCCCTCAAAGGCCTCGGTGTGTATCCCTCTCAGCTCCACCATTTGGCCATCAACGAAATTGTGGGTAGCCCCATTGTCCACTAGCTATAATACATGCTGTCCCTGCACCATGCCTCTAATCCTTAATGTGTTATGAACCAACTCAAGAAAAGATAGAAAAGATAGATCAACGCTTTAGAATTCAGCCTCTTCGAGGGGGCAAACCTCCTTTACATTACATAAATGAACAATTCTTGGATGATACAAATGAAAAGACCTCCTTTCTATATATAGGAGTCTAAGGGGTCATAACATAATCAAAGCTGACGTAACGATAATAATGTAAGGGCACAATAATAACAACAATGGGCTTCTATGGGGCACAATAGTAACAATATGGGCACTACATGGGTACATCAATATAGTAAGTGGGTTGTACTAATAACAATAAGGGGTTACACTAGTAGTATAGGGGCCTAACATGCCCCTCTCCTTCAAAAAGTGTTGTCCTCAACGCTTGAGTAGTTGTTGATGCTTATGTATAAAATTCTTATCCGCCCATGTGGAATCTTCAGCAGGTAGGTTCTTCCACTTGATGAGATACTCTGAAATTGATCGATTTCGTAGCTGTCGGGTTCTTGTTTCTGTGACTACTCCAAGTTCCAATATGATTTTTCCTTCCTCTTCAATTTCTGGCAATATTGTTTGAATTAGGATCTTTTGCAACTTTTGAATAAGTGGCCATACTTCTTCATCCTTCTTCCATTCATCCCTTAATTCGTTTATCCAATCTGGTTGGATAATAGAAAAAGCACAAAACAATGCTTCCACATCCTCATCCTTTCTTGAGAGTGCATCTGCAACAAAATTTTTCTTCCATTTTCTATAGATGATGTCAAGGTCATAACCCAACATATTTGTGACACATTTTTCCTGTTCTCATAAAGATAATAGTTGTTCTAAAAAGTATTTAAGACTATCATGATCCATTTTTACCATGAAATGTCTTCCCATTCGATAAGGTCACCATTTTTTAAGTGCATGTAGTATTGCCAACATTTCCTTCTCACAAATAGCTTGCTTGAGATGTAGCAATAAAAGTAAAAATACCCAATCACCTATGTCAAAACATTTTACACTACGATGTTGATGTACCCGTTGTTTCGTTTGATTTTGCACCGAAGTGGCGTTATCCTTTGAAAGTTGGAGAACTTGTTGTTGATGCTCGACGTGATCTTTCACTGCTTGAAATTTTTTCATCTTGATATGTCCTTCTATCT